>CM035408.1:202667875-202830375 GCA_020310875.1 Ceratopteris richardii
TGCTTGTCTCTTCGTAGTGTGTGTGTGTGTATGTGAGTGTGCATCTCTATGCTTCTCACCTTCACTCTCACTTCATCTCACATTCACGATCTTCATATCACTCCTATCTCTTCCGCGGATTGACATTAAGGAGGTGGAGCTTCTTAACGTGGTTCTCACCATTGTGCTAGAGCAACATGTCGTTATAAATCCTTTTTTTGCATTCTACTATGAAATGACCTGGTTTCTTGCAATAGTGGGAAATTTCTATCTTTGAGGTAGATGTAGTGGAAATAGACTTCTCTTTTGGTATGGAAGTAGTAGAGGTAGATATGGTAGAAGATGAAGTGGAAGACTTAGAAGTGGAGCCTTAGAAGTGGAAGAATTACTTTTCTTCTTACTTTGTTGACTCTTTTTCTCCTTCTTCTTCTTACCCTTTGATGATGATAACATGGCTTCATCATTATCTCCCATACTCTTTTGTTGATCTTCATCTTGAAGTAATAGGAATTGTAGCTCCTCAAATGAAATTTCTCTATCTCTTGTAGAGAGGGATAAGGAAGTAACAAAAGATTAAAATGAAGATGGAAATTAATTTAAAAGTGTGTTTACAATCTCCTCATTTGAAAGACTGACTCCAACATTAAGTAACTGTCACATAAGTCTTTGAGCTTCAAAATATGTGACTCAACTAACTCATCAACTTTCATCCTTGTGTTCGCTAACTACCTCCTTAGATGTGCTTTCCTAGTAGGATTTCTACTTTGATAGTGTGATGGTCCTGTTTTTCTATCCAACCCCCGGTGGTGCTTGGATGGTATTCCATGTGGTGCCAAATTTGTGCTACTATAAGGGTTCCGTGAAATCCTCTGCACTGCCTACCAAGCTCGAGTGAGCATGAACTACGTGAGCACTCGATCATATGCCTTATACTCTAACTTTTCTGCATGAACTACGTGAGCACTGGACGTGATGCCCACGGTGTTGTTTAACATGAAGTCGGCGAAGTGCTTTATGATATCCTGAAAAAAGAAACACGCTACCGATGGATGAGGGCACATAATATACACACACCACCACCAACGAAAGCAAATCAAGGCAACGTATTATATGGATGCATTCCAACTTGTTCCATTATTGCCTCAAACTACGAGATGTTCCAACTCCTCTCCACCACGCATCTTTTGGGCACTACTAATCCATCAGAAGAATGTGGAAGTGTCGTTATAAATCCTTTTTTTGCATTCTACTATGAAATGACCTAGTTTCTTGCAATAGTGGGAAACTTCTATCTTTGAAGTAGATGTAGTGGAAATAGACTTCTCTTTTGGTATGGAAGTAGTAGAGGTAGATATGGTAGAAGATGAAGTGGAAGCCTTAGAAGTGGAGCCTTAGAAGTGGAAGAATTACTTTCCTTCTTACTTTGTTGACTCTTTTTCTCCTTCTTCATTGTCTCCTTCTTCTTACCCTTTGATGATGATAACATGGCTTCATCATTATCTCCATTACTCTTTTGTTGATCTTCATCTTGAAGTAATAGGAATTGCAGCTCATCAAATGAAATTTCTCTATCTCTTCTAGAGAGAGATAAGGAAGTAACAAAAGAACAAAACGAAGATGGAAATTAATTTAAAAGTGTGACATTTACAATCTCCTCATTTGAAAGATTAGCTCCAACATTAAGTAATTGTCACATAAGTCTTTGATCCTCACAATATGTGACTCAACTAACTCACCAACTTTCATCCTTGTGTTGGCTAACTACCTCCTTAGATGTGCTTTCCTAGCAGGATTTCTACTTTGATAGTGTGATGGTCTTGTTTTTCTATCCAGCCCCCGGTGGTGCTTGGGTGGTATTCCATGTGGTGCCAAATTTGTGCTACTATAAGGGTTCCATGAAATCCTCTGCATTGCCTACCAAACTCGAGTGAGCATGAACTACGTGAACACTGGATCATGCACCTTATACTCTGACTTGTCTGCATGAACTACATGAGCACTGGATGTGATGCCCATGGCGTTGTTAAACATGAAGTCGGTGAAGTGCTTTATGATATCCTGAAAAAAGAAACACACTACAGATGGATGAGGGCACATAATATACACACATCACCACCACCAGCAAAAGCAAAGCAAGGCAACGTATTATATGGATGTGTTCCAACTTGTTCCATTATTGCCTCAAACTACGAGGTGTTCCAATTGCTCTCCACTAGTCATCTTTTGGTCACTACTGATCCATCAAAAGAATGTGGAAGTGTCGTTATAAATCCTTTTTTTGCATTCTACTATGAAATGACCTGGTTTCTTGCAATAGTGGGAAATTTCTATCTTTGAAGTAGATGTAGTGGAAATAGACTTCTCTTTTGGTATGGCAGTAGTAGAGGTAGATATGGTAGAATATGAAGTGGAGCCTTAGAAGTGGAAGAATTACTTTCCTTCTTACTTTGTTGACTCTTTTTCTGCTTCTTCGTTGTCTCCTTCTTCTTCTTACCCTTTGATGATGATAACATGGCACCTAATATATATATATATATATATATATATATATATATATATATATATATATATATATATATATATATATATATATATATATATATATATATATATATATATATATATATATAGAGAGAGAGAGAGAGAGAGAGAGAGAGATCCATTCTCGCTTTGAAAAGCATAAAATTTTGCTGGTGACATTGAACTTATTCATTTAAAGATTGGGAATCACGTTACAATATCTTCATATATTCATCAGTTTCTCTTTGGATCTTCTGAAGTTTCTAACAATATATATATATATATATATATATATATATATATATATATATATATATATATATATATATATATATATATATATATATATATATATATATATATATATATATATATATATATATATATATATATATAGTGGACAATATAACAATAATCTTGAGTTTTTATTTTGCTTGCTCCAAAGCTAAGCTAAGAACAACTATGGTGATTAAAATAATGAAATACCAATAACAATGATGATGGTAATAATCATAATCATAATTAGTGTTGTAGTTGACATGATCACTATTATTGTTGATATGATCGTTGTTATTATTCTTCGTTGTTGCTAATATTTATTAATCTTGTGATTAATATCTCTGAATCTTGTGATTAATATTGTTGTTACGATTGGTATCGTTATCATCATCAGTTTACATGGCTAGCAATTGTTTGGCAGTTTTCTTGATGCGCAAGCCTGTTAGCTCCAATCCGTTCGGGTCACCTGAAATGGGGTGGAGGTCCTTTTTTTTTTAATAGTAATAAACTGTCACATCAAAGGTATGCTTATAAAAGTGAAGGAATGGACTACACAACATCTCTTGTTTTATGTGGCACTTTGGAATGCTTTTCAAGCTTCTAGCGTATATACTGTACTCTATCTCTCCAATGCATGTCACCTTCTTTCTTTCTCTTTTCATTTGCTAGTCTTTCTTCTAGAGTACCCTTTATTATCTTGCATTTTTTGCAAGTGTGTACTTTGTCTTCTTGCTTGAGAAACATTTTAAAATATAAGGTAACATTTATTTTCATTGTTTCCCACACATTTTTTTTATTTTTTGCATTTCAATTTATTTTGTTTGAAATGCAAGGGTTATTATTGTTCAAAAGGTGGATAAACATAAGATTTATATCATATTCAATCAATATTTATATGTTTGCATATGTGTGCATATATATGTATGTCTCTGACAGAAAGTGAAATTTTTACCTTTTCCAAGATTTCCTGATGCACTGGAGCTCTGTACCTGCAAGAAAACCCAAAAACACACAAGTACACACAAGCACAAAAGCTCTCTCTCTCTCTTTCATACATGCACAAATGAGGGGAAATCAGGAGAATGGGTGGATATGGTGAATTTTTTGATTTTTTTGGAGTGGAAGATGATGATGCGGTGATGAAGATGGAGTGTGGGGGAGGTAAAAAACACTAAAAATTAAGTAAAAACAACAACAAAAACTGAAATTTTTACCTTCCAATGCCACTTCTTGCTATACTCTTACCATCACACATTCGTCCTAGACTCGATCCCCGGCAACGACGCCAAATTTGGTGTTGCTCTAGCACAATGGTGATAACCACGTTAAGAAGCTCCATCTCCTTAATGTCAATCCGCGAAAGAGATAGGAGTGATATGAAGATCGTGAATGTGAGATGAAGTGAGAGTGAAGGTGAGAAGCATAGAGATGCACACACACATACACACACACTACGAAGAGACAAGCAAGACAAAATGGAAGGTGAGAAATCAACTCTATTTCTCAAGATCTCAATTACAAGCTCAAAATAGCTCTAAGCTCACACTAACCAACCTCAAAAATGAGCTCTCTAGCTCTTTTTATAGATTCTAGACTAGTTTTGACCGGTTTCACATCTAGTGACCGGCATAGTTAAAAAATAGGTCCTATGCGCTATTTGAGAGGGTAAACGGTGTCTAAAAATAATCAAAATTGGTACGCTCATTCTACCTAAGCTCCTCAAGCTCGAGGACTCCTCGGCTTGCACAAAATGGAGCTATGCATTACAAAAAGGGTTTTTTCTATGTTACATATGTTACAATAGTGATGAAAATCACTGTTGGAAGTTTTGAAGAATATTTATAAAACATAAATCTTTAAAAATTGATTCAACTAGCTCCCTGCTCTGTCTTTACATGCTTCTGCGTCTTCTATGCCTCTGGCTGCTGCCAACACGACACTTCCACATTCTTCTGATGGATCAATAGTGCCCAAAAGATGAGTGGTGGAGAGCAGTTGGAACATCTCGTCGTTTGAGGCAATAATGGAACAAGTTGGAACACATCCATATAATATGTTTTCTTGCTTTGCTTTCGCTGGTGGTGATGTGTGTATACTATGTGCCCTCATCCATCGGTAGCATGTTTCTTTTTTCAGGATATCATAAAGCACTTCGCCAACTTCATGTTCAACACTGTCGTGGGCATCACATCCTGCTCATGTAGTTCATGCAGACAAGTTAGAGTATAGGGTGCATGATCCAATGCTCACGTAGTTCATGTTCACTCGAGGTTGGTAGGTAGTGCAGAGGATTTTATGGAACCCTTATACTAGCACAGATTTTGCACCACATGGAATACCACCCAAGCACCACCGAGGGCTGGATAGAAAAATAGGACCATCACACTATCAAAGTAGAAATCCTGCTAGGAAAGCACATCTAAGGAGGTAGTTAGCCAACACAAGGATGAAAGTTGGTGAGTTAGTTGAGTCACATATTTTGAAGCTCAAAGACTTATGTGACAATTACTTAATGTTGGAGTTAGTCTTTCAAATGAGGAGATTGTAAACACACTTTTAAATTAATTTCCGTCTTCATTTTGTTCTTTTGTTACTTCCTTATTTCTCTCTGCAAGAGATAGAGAAATTTCATTTGACGAGCTGCAATTCCTAGTACTTCAAGATGAAGATCAACAAAAGAGTATGGGAGATAATGATGAGGCCATGTTATCACCATCAAAGAGTAAGAAGAAGAAAGAGACAACGAAGAAGGAGAAAAAGAGTCAACAAAGTAAGACATTAGGGGAAAAAATGAACCCTGCATGCGCCTTGTAAGGATCCCTAATTTTTAGGGATTAAGCTTAATTCTATTCTTGTTTAAGGGGACAAAGTGCATTTAATAGGGCACTTTTTAGTAGGCTGGAGTAGGCTTTTTTTTAGGCTTCAGTAGGCCTCTGTCTTTCTTCTTCTAGAGAGAGAGAAAGAGAATCTACTTTCCACATCATCAAACTCGTACATGTATTTGAATAAAAAAATGATTTTTTTTAAAAGTCTCATTTTCAGTGTATATTAACTCAAAAGGGCCTATTTTTTAATATATATGTCTGAAGTGTTGATATATTTAGGTAGTGATGTGTGTGAACACTCTAGGACCGCCGGGGCACTTTTTTCCCTCTTTAGGAGGTTTTTTTCCCCCGGCTTGTATATATGCCGATTGCCCTAATGGGCTACTTATCTTTGTACATTCTCTAGTAATACATTCGGTCTTGTGTGTTGTGCTCCAAGCTTCTTCTTCTTCCTTGTGCTGTTCGTGTGCTTCCGCAGACGTCTAACTCCAACAATTGGTATTAGAGCAGGTCGTTGCTTCTTCTAGGGTGCCGTCGACACTCCTCCGTTTGCAATCTCAGATTCGCACAAAATTTGGTGAGCATACTCAGGGTGTTTCCGAGATCAAAACTGCTTCGCTCTGTGGTGCCGAAATCGCGATCTGAGCTCGTTTCGGCCTCCGAACGCACTATCGCAGTGCTTGTGCAAGCTATTTCGTCCTTTTGTGCCAAAGGTATATACCAGTTTTTGTTCGCCAGTTTAAGCGTCTCGAAGTCTGCTACAGGTCTAGCAGAACTCGTCTGGGCAGTTCTGTTCAACTTTTTGAGATACAGTCAATTTTCTGCATCAAGGTATTTTAGTCACCGGCCATGGCTGAAAGCAGTGATGTATTCCGTATGTTGGCTGTTGAGGATAAGTTGGATGGTACCAACTACCCATTATGGGCTTATATGATGCGACATGTACTGGTTGCAAAAGGATTGTGGAACATTGTGCAGGGTGTTGAAAGACGTCCTGTTACACCTGTAACGACAGGTACTGCAAATACAGGTGTTGGAGCTGATGAAGATGGTGTCGAAGATGATATTCCGTAGATTCCTGTTCGTGCTGCTGTTTCTGTTGCACCTACTGCAGAGCAGATTCGTTGGGATGGCAGAGATGCCCAGACACATGCATTGATAGCTTTGTCTGTCAAACGTGCCATTATTCCTCATATTCGCTCTTGCAGAACAACAAAGGATGCTTGGGATACACTTACCACTTTGTACCAGGCTAGGAATGAGGCTCGTGTTGCTTACCTCCGAAAACAGTTGGAGAGTGAGCACATGAATGAAGGTGATTCGATGGACAATTTTCTTACAAAGATCAAAGACCTGAAGGAAGAATTGATTTCTGCTGATGAGGTTATACCAGATAGCTCACTTGTGCAGACCGTTCTGAATGGCCTTCCTGATTCATATCAGAGTTTTGCCTCTACTCTTCGATTGATGATGAAAGGCAATCCGAATGCCTTGTCATTTGAGGAATTAGTCTCTGTTCTGTTGCAGGAAGATCAGTCCAGGCAGAACAGGTCCATTATGCGTGTTGCAGATCAAGCTTTCCTGGCTAGTCAGAAGGGCAAAGGAAAATGGAGCTCTTCTACTAGTAAGCAGAAATCTGCAAATGATGCACAATCAAAGAACCAGGATAAAGATGAGAAGAAATCAGAAAAGCAGAAATTGTTATGCAAGTACTGTAAAGGAAATGATCATATTATAAAGAACTGTCCAAAACTGGCTGCTAAAGAGGCAAAGAAGAAAGAGGCTGGAATGGTTGTTGCAGAGGCCTCTACACCAAAAACAGAGTCTACAAATCTTGTGCAGGAAGAAGAATGGGCGTTTACTACTGTCTTCAGTTTTGACCCATCTTCTCATGATCAGTGCATGTCTGCAGTAGACTCAGATGTTTGGTACTTTGACAGTGGGGCGACCAAACATATTACCTCGCAGCGCAGTTTCTTCTCTTCACTCGAGCCTGCCCCTACAGGGAATACTGTCACATGCGCCAATAACTCCTCTTATCCTGTTATGGGAGTTGGTAAGATCATTCTGACTACTGCTGATGGTAGTTCTTTCACTTTGTTAGATGCTTTATTTGTGCCAGGGATCAAAAAGAACCTGTTATCAGTTTCTGCATTAGCTAAGATTGGCTTGGTTGTGAAATTCGTTGATGACAGGTGTACAGTCCATGATCTCTCAAATGGCGATGTGATTATTGCTTCTGGCATTTTATGTCGTGGGCTGTATAAGCTCATAGACTATGAAAGATCTGTGAATGATTCGGCATGTGCAGTTCATGATTCTCAGGCTATGTCAGATGCAAAGCTTTGGCATGCACGCTTTGGTCATCTGAATTTTGCTAGTTTGTTACGCCTGCAGAAATCTGAAATGGTGTCCTCTTTGCCCAAACTTGAGGCACCTGGAAAACATGTTTGTGAAGGCTGTATTTTGGGCAAAATGCAGCGTTCTTCCTTTCCAAAAGATGGTTCAGTTCGGGCTATGCAGAAATTGCAGCTTGTACATAGTGATGTCTGTGGTCCTATGCAGACACCCTCTTTTGGAAATTACCTTTACTTCGTGACTTTCATTGATGATTTTTCCAGGCATGCATGGGTATATCCACTCAAAGCAAAGTCCGAAGTGTTCATGTGCTTCAAACAGTTTTTGGTTTTGGCTGAAAATCTGTCAGCATGTAAAATGGGCACCCTTCGTTCTGATCGAGGGGGGGAATATATGTCTTCAGATTTTAATGCATTTCTAGCTGAACGTGGGATAAAACACCAGTGTACAGTGCCGTATACACCTCAACAGAATGGAGTTGCTGAACGAAAGAACAGGTCATTCATGGAGATGGCGAGGTGCATGGTCAAAAGTCAGGCTTTACCACACAGTTTCTGGCTTGAGGCTGTCATGTGTGCAACATATGTACTGAACAGGTGTCCCACCAAAGCGTTGCAGTCCATCACTCCATATGAGGCTTGGCATGACCGCAAGCCATCTGTTGCTCATCTGCATGTTTTTGGTTGTTTGGCATATGCATTAGTGCCTGAACAACATCGCAGAAAATTGGATGATAAGGCAGTAAAATGTATTTTTGTTGGGTACAGTTTTGAAAGTAAAGGCTATCGTCTGTATCATCCACAGACTAAACGCATTCTGGTTAGCCGTGATGTTGTCTTTGTGGAAGATGCTATTCAGCCATTGCTTTCATGTACTAAGGAGACATCTGTTAGCTCCAAAGACATGTATGATACTTTGATGCCTCTTTTTACAGGTGGACAGGCTAGCGCTGGTCCTAATGAGGCAACTTCTCAGCCTTTGCAGGTTTCATATGATGATGCAGATCATTCCATTTCTGATGCAGATTTACATGATGCACTTGTTGATGAGAGAGCTGATATTGAACAGGCAAAAACTATGCCAAAATGGCTGGTGCAGACTTTGCGCGACAGCAAATTAGATGCACCTTTGTCATATCGTACTCGTTCAGGCTCTCATAGTACCTCCTTTGCATCAGATTTCTATGCTATGGCTGCATCTAGTCTCTGTGATGAGAATGAGCCTGTTTCTTTTGATGAAGCATAAAATTCAGAAAATTGGATGGCTGCTATGCAATCTGAATATGATGCTATAATGAAGAATGGTACATGGTCTTTATGTGACTTGCCTCCTGGCAAGAAGGCCATTGGCACTAAGTGGGTATACAAGCTGAAGCGTAAACCTGATGGTACCATTGACAGGTATAAGGCTAGGCTTGTTGCAAAGAGTTATGCGCAGGAAAGAGGCATTGATTTTGATGAGACCTTTGCACCTACATGCCGTATGACTACTGTTCGGAGCATTTGTGCACTTGCAGCCCATCATGGTTGGAATGTACATCAGTTGGACATTAAAACAGCATTTCTGAATGGTGACTTGCATGAAGACGTGTATGTTTTTCAGCCCCATGGCTTTATGCAGAAAGGGCATGAAAACCAGGTGTGCAGGTTAAAGAAGGCGTTATATGGTTTAAAGCAAGCACCACGTGCTTGGTATGAGAAAATACATGCCTATCTGATTGCACATGGTTTTGAGAACAGTCCAACTGAAAGCACCTTATATGTTAAGCGTGCTAATGATGTGCTTCTGATCATTGTTGTCTATGTAGACGACATGCTGCTCACTGGTCCTCTTAAGAAGCATATTGCTGATTTCAAGGTTGATTTGCATGCCTCATTTGAGATGTCTGATTTGGGGCATTTGCATCACTATTTGGGCATTCAGTTTATGCAAGTTGATGGTGGAATGGCTTTGTGTCAAACGAAATATATTGACACATTATTACAACGTTTTGGCCTTGAAGACTGTAAGCCTATTGCCACTCCTATGGAGACAGGTTTACGATTGAGTCTTCATGATGCTGGAGATGCATTTGATGCTGTTCTCTATCAGCAGGCCGTTGGATGCTTGATTTACTTATGCATTACTCGACCAGATATTCAGTTTGCTGTCTCACAGATGAGCAGGTTTATGCATTGCCCAGGAGTCACGCATTGGAAAGCGGTTAAGCGCATCTTTCGCTACTTGAGTGGTACTCGACTACTTGGGTTGTTTTATCCCAAGGGGGAATCACTACCGCCAGATTTGCATGCTTTTTCTGACTCAGATTGGGCTGGTTGCTATGACACTCGTGTGTCCACCAGTGGTTTTTGCTTCATGCTTGGTAGCTCATGTATATCTTGGTTGAGCAAGAAGCAGCCTACTGTGGCCACTTCCAGTTGTGAGGCTGAGTATAGGGCAGCTTTCACAGCGACTGTTGAGTGTGTGTGGCTCAGACGCCTTATGGCTGATTTGGATGTTGGCCAGTCTTCTGCCACCACCATCTTCACTGACAGTCAGAGCGCATTGGCAGTTGTGAGGAACCCTGTGTTCCATGCTCGCACTAAGCACATTGAGGTGCATTATCACTATGTCAGGGAGAGGTTCTCTGCTGGGGAGATCAGCTTGGCATATGTGCCCACGCAGGAGAACATTGCAGACCTTTTCACGAAGGCTCTGCCTAGGGAGAAGTTTGAAGCTTTCCGCAAAGCTTTGGGCTTACTTCCTTTTGTGGAGTGATTTCCACATAGCTTGGCACTTCCTTATACATGAGTGCCAGCTCCTTGTTCACCGCATCACTCCCAAGGGGGATTTGTTGATATATTTAGGTAGTGATGTGTGTGAACACTCTAGGACCGCCGGGGCACTTTTTTCCCTCTTTAGGAGGTTTTTTTCCCCTGGCTTGTATATACGCCGATTGCCCTAATGGGCTACTTATCTTTGTACATTCTCTAGTAATACATTCAGTATTGTGTGTTGTGCTTCAAGCTTCTTCTTCTTCCTTGTGTTGTTCGCGTGCTTCCGCAGACGTCTAACTCCAACAAGAAGTCACTTTTTTGGGCCCATTTTTTTGAAGTTTCTTTTAGAAAAAGTATAATTTTCAAACTCCCTCCAAAAGTAAGTGCCACATCATCAAATCTGTAACTATGCTTCCCCCAAAAAATAACTTTTTTCAAATTTCATCATTTTCAGCCATACACAGTGGAAAAATACACTTTAACCCATACACATACAAGAAAACACATTCTTTGAGCAAAACGTATGCTTTAGAGCCCCTTCCAACTAGTTTTTCATCTTTGTTTTTGATATTGCTGGTCATTAGCAAAGATGGTGTTGACATGTATCACAAACTTCACAGTAGAACGTCCGCATGCACCTGCATCAACAAGTATCCATGTTCGTGTGCCTAGAGAGTTTGCTCCAAATACACGATGCAACAATGATGCCAATTCTCAAAATGAACGTCGTGCAGCTGGAGAAAAAAATATTGATCTTCGGGCTCATGGTTCACTATATCCTCTTGATCCAATATCTTCTTACCATCCAACATTCCATAACCTCTCAACTTTACTTCAGTTCATTGGTGCGGGAGAAGTTGGACTATTAGGTTACTTCAAGCGATTATCTACACATTCACTTGTTACTGCTAAGTATTGGTTCCAACAATATCACATCCATCATATGAAGGTGGTCACTTTAGAAAGCACAATCATATCTTTACAAAAACAACTTGCAGATTTGGAACAGGATATTGAAGCAAAAGAAAGCACAATTTCAAAGTTTACCAATCTCCAGCAGCTGAAAGAGACTCCACTTGGTATGAGACATAGGAAAAGAGCATTGTCATCCTTTGAAGCTCTTTCAAAAGGTGGTGGAGCACGCAAACGACGTATATATGCAACAAGGTGAGTGTTTGTTTTACTTTTATATGTTTTAATGAAGATTTGTAATGGAATCTTTCATTATGTAGATCGTTTATTCAAGACATAACTGCTTCATCAACAACACAAGACCAATTCAAGCTGATGAATAGTTGTATAAACACCAAAGAAATCACTTCTGCTTTCGACTCACGCATAGGAAAGTGTATTAAAGTTGTTTTTGAAGCTGAGTTTTCAAAGAAGTTAAAAAACCTTATCACAGTGCAAGATGTGCAGGTCATATGTGATGAAGCAGACATCAGTAGAAATGGGTATACTGCAATGTACACCCTTCTCAGGCAAGCCTTACAATCACAAGGTATTTCTCAAAGTATATTTCCATGCCCATATAAAGTGTCATAAAAAAAAACTTCAAATGAGGATGTGACTCGTACTATTGGAAAATATTTATTCATAAAAGAAACTATGCCCGCCTCTGTTTATCATCCAAATATTCCCAAGAAGCAATAAAAAATCCTATCTACACAAGGATTTACTTACACTAAATTCAACAATATATTTGTGGATCTTCAGAAGCTTCAACAAGCAATGGTTCACTTTTATAGTTCAACAATCAAAGGTACCCCTACTACATTTTTTGGTGTTGAAGGATGATTGCATCAAGTGTCATATTAAGATAATGTTTTCTCTTTTGTGCAGACTGTAATGTTAAGTTAAAGTTCATACTGAAGCTTGATGAGTGTCAAATAATAAAGGGTCGGCGACTAGAAAGGTTGAGTGTGACACTAATGATTGAAATTATGGACAATGCAATGAGTGATGAAACTTTAGGAGGGATGGACCATTTGACTTACAGTGTGCAATCAGAGAGAGATATCTGGTGGTTAGGTGCTATAGAAGTTCCCAAAGAAACAAACAATGTTATTTCGTGGATTTTTAGTAGGACTCCATGGATTATGGAAGAAATCTCTTCTCAAATACATGGGCAAAAGCTTTCTGTAGATGATATAGGTGATTTTGAGGTAGAATGGCATTTGGGTGGAGACCTTAAGAGTATAAAATGCATGTTAGGTTGTAAACGAGGAGCATCTTCTCTCTATCCTTGCCCATATTGTACACAAGGTTACAAAGGATCTAAGAGACATTCTAAACCTGCAAGGGCATTGATGAGAGTTGATGACTCTGAAGAAATTGATGAAATAGACTCATCGAATCATAGGGAATGGGAGATATCACTTTTGAGGTGTCCAATGTTTTTGGAACCGACTCTTGATAAAATAAGCAATGATTGGAACCCCGTTATCCCATTTCCATTAGTCAATGTTCACTTTTGTACTTTGCATGTATTCATGAGGATCTTTGATAGGCTTTTGAAGCTCCATGTTGAATATGCATTTGCAATGAAACCACTAGAGAAGTCTACAATAGCAATCCAAAAAATAGAAGATCTTTTAAATTCTATAGGTTGTCATGGTGGCCACGTATCTTTAGTTGTTAAGAAGTATGGCGAGTCTCAAGAGATTTTACAACAAGTTTCAATGATTGGGAAGAAGGCAAGACATTTCTTTAAAAGAGATGTGAATAGTAAAGATGATGGGAAATGGGAGCTTTGGAAGGACCTCTGTTCAATTACAACAGACAATGATAGTCAGGTTGATCTCATTAACAAGCGAAAGAAGGTTTGGTCATCGTTCGATCAATTGTTACATTTGATGTGTTTGGTTTCCACTAATGCTTCACAACGAGAATTATTCCAAGTGACTTTGAAGGATTTTACATAGTCATTCATCTTATCTTGGGGAGAAAGCAACATTACACATTACATAGTAAGTTTCGCTTACATTTTTTTATTTGGTCTTTAGCACTATGTGTATATCTTATTGACCAGATCATAGCATATTCTTTTTGCACATGGAGCATATTTTATGAATCGATATGGATCATTGGACATTTTTAGTACACAAGGAATGGAGAAGTCACATTACAGGGCTATAGGTGTTTACTTTAAAAACACTCGTCATGGGGGTGGTCTAGTCCAATCAAACTATTTAGAAGAAATGTTCAATTGTCTTTTCGTGTGACATTTGCTAGAAAATATGTAATGGAACGAGCATGTGAGTCACGAATAGCAAAGATTACACGAAAGCTACAACATGATATTGCAAGAGAGAAGTGGATGTCATCGTTAGGACCCATACATCATGCCCAATGGCGTGCACAAAGAGTTCGCGAGGGTTCCGCTTAAAAATAGTTTCCAAACTCTTAAAATGCATTATTCTTTTCAAGGTTTTTATAACCCCTTTCACTTCAAATAAAATTTTACTGTTTTTGTGAATATACTTTTAATATCTTAAAACTAATTTTTATCCATTTAAATGTGAACAGGACAATTCTTAAGTGAAAGCCTATAAATAGAGGCGTCCTTCCTCATTTTACCACTTTACAACCTAAGATAATGGCACACACAAAGCAGACTGCTAGGAAGGATCATGTCCTCTACCCTAGCCATGTGCAAGGTACTCAGCGCCCAACATGGATGACACCCCACAAGAAGCGTCGAACCACAAGCAACTCTTCTAGACGAAACTCGGGTGCAAGGACACAATCCGGTAGCATTCCATCGCGGGGGGATGAAGCTTCACTAGAGAGAGATGTATCCCAAGAAATAAATTATTCCCCTGCCGCATCTGATGATGAGCCCCCAGTCAGGACACCAATCAAAGCAAGGCCCAAACAACAAGGACATAGGCAAGTTGTGATTGAGACATCAAATTTATCAAGTTCCTCAGATGAAGAAAGTATAAATGAGCCACCATGGAACAATGATGATATCCCCGTGAACCATCGAGTAACACAAGGAGGCAAGACACTCCCCCCAGGACACGGACAAAGACCAATCGATGAAGAAAGAGAGCAAGGTCGGGCAGAGGAAGTAAATGATGAGGCAGGACCATCTAGGCATACTCCAAGAAGAAAGAAGAACTATCAACCACGTCGTAGACCACAACGACCACAACCCAACATCCCCCCAAATGCAAGAGCACCACAAAGGCGTAGAAAGCAAACCAGAGCCTTTGGAGAGATTCGACACTATCAAAAGTCTGTGGAGCTTCTTATTCCATGAAGGTCATTTGCAAGAGTTGTGAAGGAAGAGATCCAACGCTATTGCGCTGGACTTTGTATCCAAGGGATAGCCATAGAAGCTCTCCAAGAGGCTGTAGAGGCATATCTTATATCAATGTTGGAGGACTCTAACCTATGTGCCATGTTGGAAACAATGCCAATTGGTCAATACTTGCTCAATATTTCATTAGTCCATTATTTGTTCACAGTAGACAGCAAGTGTAGAGTCTCTTATCATTCCTCCTAGAGCAAATATGGACGGGCGTCGTCGATCAGCGGTTACAGCATGTGTACAATTTGTATTCACACTTGTACAACAAACCACGGTGGGCGCAGTGGATAAGGCATCGTCCTCTTATCCCACCCGCCTGGGTTCAAATCCCGCGAGGGCAACACGAAGATATATAATCTTTTTGATATCATGCTTTTTGTATTCAAGCAAACAATAGTGGCCGACGGACAACGACGGGCGATGTGATTTCCAATAAAGCATAAAGCTTGTATCGTAAGAGATCGTAGATCGTTGTTTTATTGCTTTTGAGGAGCTTTTCAGAATACACAAAACACTATATAACAAGAGCTTGGGCTCACTTCTATTTATCCTTCACCTAGGATCAACACAAGCTTTCTAGAGCTTGGACCTCAATAGAGGTGGTGTTTCTTCTAGCACATGGGGCAGCCATGGTGCTAACTTGAAGCATGTTGAGGAGCAGCTATGGAGTTCTTCTTAGTGATTCTTCTTGGAGAAGATGAAGGGTGTGCTCACACTCTAGCTCATGGAGAGGAGGTCATCTCTTGTTCATGGCAAGAAGACTTGATTATTAGCAGCTTGATGGTGAGGATCGCCCATCTACATGATGTATTTGAAGATCATCTTCTACAGGAAGATGTTAGGTTGAAGATTATCTTCTACAAGAAGATGTCTGGCTACTTCAAAGACATTGGATGGGACCATCTACATGATTTTGAAGATTATCTTCTACAGGAAGATATTAGGTTGAAGATTGTCTTCTACAAGAAGATGTCAGGCTACTTCAAAGACATTAGATGGAGATTAACATAAGATTCACATCTTATGTTAAGTATTCAGGTACATATTCTCTTTATGCACACATGTACTACTTGAAGTTTATGGAGGCTGTGGCGTTCATATCAGGAGGAGTCCTATTCGGCATAGGTACAAGAGAATCAGTACTTATATGCTTTATGCATATTTTTATGAGGTGTTTGAGAAGGTGTGTTCACATGAGTTTGAGGATTTCACACTGATCCTTCCTCTTTCAGTCACTCATATTCACTCTTCTATAACCTATAAGGTCACACATCTCATGTATATTCAGATTACTGCCCACACATCTGAATATGTTTGTTACATTGTACATCCACTCATTCATCTATTTCTCATCACATAGAATGGTTGAGAATTTTGCTCCCACATTGTACATTGAACATTGGTATATATGATACTATGAGTAAGCGATGGCTTACGTAACACCTTACACATGTTGTCTATTCTTTCTCTATCTTTATCTCATCATCTGTATGATTAAGTTGTGGTATGTTCATGTTTTGTCAATATGGAAGATTGCTAGAATTAATGTTGTACATGAATGGAACTATGGAACCATGGACCTGTGACATGAGCCTAAGGGCCTACCTCACTTCCAACATTTGGTATCAGAGCTTTAGGGATTTGGTATCAGAGCACTAAGGTTTTGGTTACAGAACTTTAGATCTTTGGCATCAATGCATTAAGGCTCATTCATATCCCAGGTTCCTAGAATTCTAGATTTACAACATATAATTTAAAGGCATCTTCCAATATTTGACATTTGACATACACACTTAATCTAGATGAGTAGAGATTTGAGAATTAGACAATTCAGTTACATGTGTATTCATCAGTGTGGAGTATGAAGTTGATGATCTGTTAGCAGCCGAATATTTTTGGAAGAGTATGCAAATACTTTACAAAAGTATCATTTGAAGACCCAGACTTGATGAAGAGAAGACTACTTCAAATTCAAGGAAGAACAATGGTTTAGAGAAGATGAAGAAATCAGATCAACATCAAATCATAGGTATCAGTTTCTACTATCAGATTATCATTTGCAGGTCATATCTTAGAAGAGCAGTTATGAAGAGATTTGAAGAAATTCAAGGATTTCTTTTATACGCTTTCATCATCTGAAAGTTAAAGGCTACATCGAAACAGGTATCTAGAGGTTTTTCTAGGAAGTTTTGAGAGATCTCTTTCATGGCAAGAAAGTTCATCTAAGAAGACAAGCGCAGAGATGAGATGAGTTTTTTCAGCCAATTTTCTGTTGTAAGTTGGTTGGATATCAAGGTACAAATGTATCTAGAGAAGGTAACTCTAGAAGGGCAATTCATCATTCAGACAACGATTGGTGAATTTAGTCATTTCAGACATTTGAAGCAGAATTTTGATTCAGAGATATGAGGAGATGATAAAACATGTTTCTATATTCACTTCCATTTGTATACCATGTTTGTTTTATCTCTTACTCTTAGCATTAGAGGAAGAGAAAAGTTCATTCGAAGAAGTCAAGAGTGTATGCTACTTCAAGATGAAGAGAACAAAAGGTATGGAAGAGAAGTTTGAAGATGTTAACATCATCAGGTGGAAGAAAGATGCAGAGAAGAAAGTCCATCATTTCCAAAAGAAAAGTAAGGCTTCCTTTTCTCATATATTTTCCATATACTTTTCCTATTTTATCCTCTACATCCAAAGACAAGTCTACGAGAACATCTTGTTTAAAGAAGAAGCAGTTTCTTGTTTTGCATTACACTTGGTCATGATTTAGTAGATTTGACAAAGAATTGCATTGAGAGAAAGAAAAGCAGCAGATATATGTTTTAACTCATATATGTATGAGTTATGTTTTAGTTGAAGCTTTTAAGCAAGCAGCTTATATGTTCCCTCAAAGAATTCTTGGAGTGTCAAAACAGAGCTACTTGGTATATGACAAGTTGCAGAGAAGTATATTTCTTCTTTATCTAAACTCTTGAGGTAAAAGAGTTTTGTAGCAGATGTTGAAGACTTGCGTTGAGGTTTGGAAAAGGTTTGGAAAAGGTTACCTCATATTCAGTATTTTCAGAAACTTCAGAAAATTCAGATTTACTGATGTACAGGTCATTTGAAGAATCTACTTTCTATGATTGTCTTGATTTTTGGATACATGTTTGTATTCAAAAAGGTGTTCCATCATATCCTATCACTTGATTAAGAAGTGGAGTTAGCCAAAAGAAAGTCAAGCAGGTACTATCACATTTCACCCGGGTAAAATATGAAAGTTATGAAGTATCAACTTGCAGCTTTTGGAGTTCTCAAGGTGAGAAGTTTGTCCACTTATGTTTCAAGTAGGAATTGCAGATTCCTTGAAGGATTTGTTTGAAGAAAAGCAACTTTTTAAGAAGCATGGACACTTGAAGACATTCAGGAAGTAAATCAAACATTCAGTCATGAAGGTTTGATAAGAGCAGATTCTACACAGGAGAGATCATTGATCTTGTATGATCTTGAACATTTATGAGTCAGTTGTCTATCCTTTGTTTGTGAAGATTCTTAACATTGGAAGAAATAAGTCAAAGATTCAGATTCTATCAGATTTGTGTTGCAGAGAGATAGAAGATACTTGTTATGTTACTGAAGCTTATAAATCCTATAAAGCTTTCAACAAGGTTTTGTTATGTTAGGATCAGCTAACCTTATTCTATAATTTGGAAAGCTGAGGAATGACATGGAAAGCTATTGGCATGTGTACAGTGCTAATAAAAAGGATTCCGAGATTTTGTTCCAGATACAGGTATTGTTCACTGAACATCAGATTTATTGAAAGAAGGAAGACGTTCCAGATTTCATAAAGTCTGATATATTTGAAGAATTTTGGATACTAGTGTTAAGTCATCCAGGGGGGTGATTAAACATAAAGACTTATTTTCAACCATATGTAAAAGAATGTAGAGTCATACCTACAGGTATTCCTATATTTCCTTTGTCAGGTTCTCTTTATGTTCCAGCTTTGAAAGAAGAAGGAAGAAGAAGAATGTTTGGAGAAAGTTCCTGTTAGGATGTTCCTGTTCAGGAGAAGGTTCCAGAGTTCTATTGAAGAGAAGCTTGATATTTCAGAAAGGTATATTTCAGACGTGCGCACATATATGTTTATACCAAGTTCTGAAGGAAAGAGGTATGAAGGATTTAAAGGATGAAGACATGATGACATCATAGATTTTTTGACTCATATTTCAGTTGATTTCAATTGAGTTGAGTTGATTTGACTTGAGTACAGTCAGAGATGAACCAGCAGTGTTCATAATGCACTAAGTTGTGAGTTCACAGTCACAGGTTCCAGGATTCAGTTCCTGATTTTGTTTAGTGTATCTACATGACGCAGCAGAAGTACGTTGAGAAACCTTTTTGGAAGGTAAATGCAAATATATGGATCCTAGTGTATGTTTTCAGGTTTTTGAAGACAAGAGATAGCAGGTGCAGAGACAGCTCATGCTACAGTTGTCAAGCAGTGATTGCTTGATGTGTACACTATTGGATATCTAGTTTGCATATTTTCTCAAGTATTATGGTTCATATTCAGCAAGTTCAGATTTTTGAAGAAAGTCAAATTCAGTTTTGAAGAAGACTTTTGAAAGAACAAGTTCTGAAGTGCAGGAGTACAAGCTTGAAGCTTATGATAGTTTGCAGTTTGTGACAGATTGAAGATCCAATCCAGATTGTACCAATATGACATTGCAGGGGGGATTGTTGGAAACAATGCCAATTGGTCAACACTTGCTCAATATTTCATTAGTCCATTATTTGTTCACAGTAGACAGAAGTGTAGAGTCTCTTATCATTCCTCCTAGAGCAAATATGGACGGGCGTCGTCGATCAGCGATTACAGCATGTGTACAATTTGTATTCACACTTGTACAACAAACCACGGTGGGCGCAGTGGATAAGGCATCGTCCTCTTATCCCACCCGCCTGGGTTCAAATCCCGCGACGGCAACACGAAGATATATAATCTTTTTGATATCATGCTTTTTGTATTCAAGCAAACAATAGTGGCCGACGGACAATGACGGGCGATGTGATTTCCAATAAAGCATAAAGCTTGTATCGTAAGAGATCGTAGATCGTTGTTTTATTGCTTTTGAGGAGCTTTTCAGAATACACAAAACACTATATAACAAGAGCTTGGGCTCACTTCTATTTATCCTTCACCTAGGATCAACACAAGCTTTCTAGAGCTTGGACCTCAATAGAGGTGGTGTTTCTTCTAGCACATGGGGCAGCCATGGTGCTAACTTGAAGCATGTTGAGGAGCAGCTATGGAGTTCTTCTTAGTGATTCTTCTTGGAGAAGATGAAGGGTGTGCTCACACTCTAGCTCATGGAGAGGAGGTCATCTCTTGTTCATGGCAAGAAGACTTGATTATTAGCAGCTTGATGGTGAGGATCGCCCATCTACATGATGTATTTGAAGATCATCTTCTACAGGAAGATGTTAGGTTGAAGATTATCTTCTACAAGAAGATGTCTGGCTACTTCAAAGACATTGGATGGGACCATCTACATGATTTTGAAGATTATCTTCTACAGGAAGATATTAGGTTGAAGATTGTCTTCTACAAGAAGATGTCAGGCTACTTCAAAGACATTAGATGGAGATTAACATAAGATTCACATCTTATGTTAAGTATTCAGGTACATATTCTCTTTATGCACACAGGTACTACTTGAAGTTTATGGAGGCTGTGGCGTTCATATCAGGAGGAGTCCTATTCGGCATAGGTACAAGAGAATCAGTACTTATATGCTTTATGCATATTTTTATGAGGTGTTTGAGAAGGTGTGTTCACATGAGTTTGAGGATTTCCGTTCACACTGATCCTTCCTCTTTCAGTCACTCATATTCACTCTTCTATAACCTATAAGGTCACACATCTCATGTATATTCAGATTACTGCCCACACATCTGAATATGTTTGTTACATTGTACATCCACTCATTCATCTATTTCTCATCACATAGAATGGTTGAGAATTTTGCTCCCACATTGTACATTGAACATTGGTATATATGATACTATGAGTAAGCGATGGCTTACGTAACACTTTACACATGTTGTCTATTCTTTCTCTATCTTTATCTCATCATCTGTATGATTAAGTTGTGGTATGTTCATGTTTTGTCAATATGGAAGATTGCTAGAATTAATGTTGTACATGAATGGAACTATGGAACCATGGACCTGTGACATGAGCCTAAGGGCCTACCTCACTTCCAACATGCCATCCATGCAAAGAGAGTGACAATACAACCTAAAGATTTGCAGCTAGCTAGGAGAACTAGAGGGAATAGCCCTTTAAAAAAATCTGTACTCCCTTGTTTAGAGAACCTTTTGTATATCCCATATGACGAATATTTTGTAAATCCCAAATGATGAATATAATCTTTGTCTTCTCATATTTGCTCTCCCAAGTGTTTATCTCTTAGTGTACATGTTTTGAAGTTTATTTCTCCTATGTTTCTAGGTGTCTTTTTCCAATACCTCTTTGAAGTGTTTTTCATGGTTGTATCATTCTTTTTTCTGTACTTGTTCTAAGTGGTAATGCTATTAATGCATTTCATGGCTTAAAAATGCCAAAAAAGTCCTGCCACAGAAATGCGGGGATGGGCCCTGCAAAAGTTTTGCAGGGCCTATCCCCGCATTTCTGTGGCAGGCCTTTCTTTTGGCATTTCCAAGCCATGAAGACACATGCCATGCACATTGGGGCATATGATTGGCCTTGGCTAGAGTGCACTACATGCTAACCCCCTGACCAATAGCTAAACAATGTTTATGAACATACATGTACTTATTTACTGCTGCATGCTTATATGCACCCAGAGGAGTCTTAACTTTCTCTAATTATTGCACATAAGAAGAGTCTTCCACAATTCCCCAAGTGAAGGTGCTAATTGAGGGAGATAGACTTGCAATATAGGTCAGCTAGTGCATAGGATGTCCTAGGAATGCAGAAAAAAGGCCTGCCACAAAAACGCGGGGATGGGCCCTGCAAAAGTTTTGCAGGGCCCATCTCCGCATTTCTATGGCAAGCCCTTTTTTTGCATTCCTAGTCCATTGCATGCATTTTGGGCAACACAAATTACACGAAATAATGGAAAAAGACTGATTAAACTGTGCAAAAGTTATGAGATTGTCAAAACCATAAAGATATAATAGATTGAATGCACATGGAAATTGGAAAAACAATAATTGGTATTATACATTGTTTACAATTGGCTCTTGGCCTTGAGCCTCTCCACTACATTCTTTCTTCTCTGAAAAGATGGTGGCAATTGGTAAGTCAAAACTGATTGGGATATTAACTGAGGGTCTCTCAATCCAAGACCTAAAGCTATTCCTATTTGACCTAATATTTTTCCTCTAAAGTTAACTCCTAGGGTAGTAAGGGCAAGGGACTTCCTAACTAGAAATATACAATTCGTCCCTTGCATTATTGTAGATAGGCACAAAACTTTGCTCAAGGCCTTCAAACACCAAGTCATGAAGTGTCCAGGAGGGGAAAAGTCCTTGTGGATTATGACAAAATCTTCCTTTGGCAATTTTCCAATGTATTGTGCAAAGGAAGAGCCATGGCCCCGGGAAACACGGTGACCACCACTCCTTGCTGCAAATTTATCCACTTCAATTTTTTCCTGCACATAG
Source organism: Ceratopteris richardii (assembly GCA_020310875.1). Taxonomy (NCBI): domain Eukaryota; kingdom Viridiplantae; phylum Streptophyta; class Polypodiopsida; order Polypodiales; family Pteridaceae; genus Ceratopteris; species Ceratopteris richardii. The sequence continues at coordinate 202,690,591 of CM035408.1, forward strand.
ACAATCATAAAATTAAATAGATACATCTTGTATGAATATGAGAAAACCATAAATGTCAGTAGAGACTTACATCTTGAAGCCTATCTTCATCCTCTCCTCTTCCCATTGCATCTAGTGGAATCGATGAATGGGCCATGCCACTTTGCTCCACAACAGGGGATGTTGGAATCTTCTTCTCCAAAATTCTTTCCGTTGCTACGGCCAGATCTTCTTCAGTGGCATCTTAGTTGGCATGGCTCAAAATCTCTTCACACACAAATCCAATGGTGTCCGCAACTGAATCACCAAGTGGAATTGTTGCCTTTTCGATAATGTTAGAAGTGTTGTCCATGGGGACATCCGAGGTTGAGCAAAAAATACTAAGGCATTCGTCGAGGCGTAGACTGAATGCCTTCTCAATATCATGCAAGAACAAAAATTCGTCCCCTCGACAAGTACAACTGAAAACATTTCCATCTCCACCTCTGGTAGAGTGGGTTCCATGGGGTCTAAGTTGGAGGGTGGACTGTTCTGTGTATTGGCTTCCTTTAATTTGTCCACTACTCCTTGAGGAAATTCTCTAAAAATTTTTTGACTCTCTTCTAATAAGTTGAGAGCTTCGGTCTGGGGTTCCTTCTTGTCATCTACAAAACCCCCAGTAACAAGATGGGGTAGGTCCATGGGTGAAGGTTCGGGCTCCTCATTGACAAAAAAGATGGTTGTTGCTACGTAGGAAAGATATTTTCTTCCCATTTTCCTTTTCTTATTTAATTGTTTAATTAAGGGCACTGTGTCATCTAACAGGTGCCCTGAAGCCTCAACAATAGCCATGAAATGCTTTATGCGCTTTGCAAACGCCTCATCTCCTTTATGAATGTAGAAAAGCAGGTCACAGGGGACCCATTTACACTCATATGCTCGAATATCTATGGCATATCTTAATATATAGAATTCCATAAAATCTGTGATCTCATCGATCACATCGGAGTTCATGGCTATTGTCCCTTCAAGATTAAGGACTCTACAGACTAGGTCATACAAATCCCTACGACCATTGTAGTCTGTAGCATCCAAAAACTCCATGAATAGATCTCGAGGAGATTTCATGGGAGTGGAAGTGCTAGCAGCCATTGCTTGCGCGTGAGAATTCTAGAGGCTTGTAGTCTGTGCTTTCTAGCTCTTTGAGAGTGCAAATGTGAGAAATGAGCACATAGAACCATTTTTATAGCAGTTTCAAGTTTTTAAACTGACTGGGCCCACTTTTAAAAGTAAAGATAAAAGAAGTGCAATTTCAAAAAATGTGTTTCTGATGACAAAATAATGCACGGAAAAAAACATGAGCAACCACAATTCAAAGTAGTGAACATACTTTTTGACATTCCAAAAGTTTTTAAATTACCATTGCAAAGAAGAAGGTATATACAATATCTAACATGAATCAATTGTCCTACTTTTTACAAGGTTCTTGAAAGTGCAAAAACCATGAGATACAATGACTAGGGCCCAAGAGGTGACATTATCAGGTTGCAAAAGAACTATGACAATGAGAGTTCTGTTCCATCTTTGCTCCAATATACAGGGACTTTCATTTTGTATTCCATTCTTCTGCCCATCTGTAATCAATTTGCAAGAATATGAAGTCATTAAAGTAAAATAAACAATAATGAAAAGATTACTTTAACAAAAGCCACAAGGATGAAAGTTGGTGAGTTAGTTGAGTCACATATTTTGAAGCTCAAAGACTTATGTGATAGTTACTTAATGTTGGAGTTACTCTTTCAAATGAGGAGATTGTGAACACATTTTTAAATTAATTTCCATCTTCATTTTGTTCTTTTGTTACTTCCTTATCTCTCTCTGCAAGAGATAGAGAAATTTCATTTGAGGAGCTGCAATTCCTATTACTTCAAGATGAAGATCAACAAAAGAGTATGGGAGATAATGATGAAACCATGTTATCATCATCAAAGGGTAAGAAGAAGAAGGAGACAACAAAGAAGGAGAAAAAGAGTCAACAAAGTAAGAAGGAAAGTAATTCTTCCACTTCTAAGGCTCCATTTCTAAAGCTTCCACTTCATCTTCTACGATATCTACCTCTACTACTTCCATACCAAAAGAGAAGTCCATTTCCACTACATCTACTTCAAAGATAGAAATTTCCCACTATTGCAAGAAACCAGGTCAGTTCATAGTAGAATGCAAAAAATGGATTTATAACGACTCTTCGACATTCTTCTGATGGATCAGTAGTGCCCAAAAGATGAGTGGTGGAGAGCAGTTGGAACATCTCATAGTTTGAGGTAATAATTGAACAAGTTGGAACACATCCATATAATAAGTTGCCTTGCTTTGCTTTCGTTGGTGGTGGTGTGTGTATATTATGTGCCCTCATCCATCGGTAGCCTGTTTCTTTTTTCAGGATATCATAAAGCACTTCACCGACTTCATGTTAAACAATGCCGTGGGCATCACATCCAGTGCTCATGTAGTTCATGCAGACAAGTCAGAGTATAAGGCACATGATCTAAAATGTAGTTGATGCATCGCTATGATCTTCATCGTACAAAAGCAGACATTTTGACAGGATGATTTCAAACTTCATCCAAATCTTTTCACAAAGACCCTGAGGAAGTCAATCAAGCAGAGCTTATTGATAGAAATGGGCTCTCTAAGAAGGGAAGCAAGGTGCTGGCTGGAGAATGAGGCAGAAGGTAAGAACGCCAATGTGGCATCGGATGAAGATCTTAAAAAGGCCTCAGCATGCTACCATGTTACATAGTTTCTAGAGTATGTGGCAGATCATGTGGGCGATAGATATGGCATCTTCTCAGTTTCCCTTGGGTCGTGTACAACAAACTTGCGTGCATCAAGCAAGAAGAACATTACCGTTTCTGCCAATAAACAAATCTGGCCATGTAAACTGATGATGATGATAATGATAGCAATCGTAACAACAACAATAATTATTGTAAAAATATTAATCACAAGGTTAATAAATATTAGCAACAACGATGAATAATAACAGCGATCATATCAACAATAATAGTGATCATGTCAACTACAACAATAGTTATTATTATTATTATTATTATTATGATCATCATTTCTTATTATTATTGTTATTATCATTATTATTATTATTACCAATTTACCATCATCATTGTTATTGTTATTTCATTATTTTAATCACCATAGTTGTTCTTAGCTTAACTTTGGAGCAAACAAAATAAAAACTCAAGATTATTGTTATATTGTCCTATATATATATATATATATATATATATATATATATATATATATATATATATATATATATATATATGAATAGAAGTTACGGCAAAGCAGACCATGGAAGAAAAGAAACTTCAGAAGATCCAAAGAGAAACTGATGAATTTATTCCCAATGTTTAAATGAATAAGTTCAATGTCACCAGCATAACACTTTTCTTATTGTACTACAAGAAGATTTTTTTGCCTTGAGTCATTTGCCCAGAATATCAATCTTCTTTGTTGAGAAATCGCCATCTTCGTAACTCTATATATAAATTGTGCAAAGCAAAAAATAATTAACTTCATGTATAAATAGACTATTGCTTTGGGCTCCAAGTCTCGGTGATTGCCCGAAGGACTAGAGCAATGGTGGATGGAAACTAAACAATTTTTAGGTGAGCTTAAGCGTTTTGGGCACTTGAATATGATCCCTTAAGTTAGTCATTCCTTGATTTTTACTTGAATTGACGGTTACTCTGCACTTCACCTTCCCTCCCGAGAAATTGTAGGTGTACAAACTTGCTCAAATGTGAAGTTTTCTTGTAACTGCATCTTGGAGAGCATAGATTTCAGTCCTACCACACCGTAATATACTTCAAAATTGGAAAATGCCCCCTTTCCCGAAGAGTATTACTCTATATTTTTCTATCATTTTCACCTATTTAAGATCCATTTTTCCCCTTTGACCTCCTAAATCACTTATTTTACTTGCCTCTCACGTGGATATTCCTACCTTTTAAGCAAGCGAAAAAGCACAAAAATGAGACTTACAACCTCTTTTCCCATGGGTGATTGCTTTGTTGATATATTTAGGTAGTGATGTGTGTGAACACACTAGGACCGCAAGGGCACTTTCTTCCCTCTTTAAGAGGTTTTTTTCCTCCAGCTTGTATATACTCCTATAAACCTAACGGGTTACTTATCTTTGTACATTCTAGTGGTAATACATTCACTATTGTGCGTTGTGATCCAAGCTTCTTCTTCTTCCTTGTGGTCTTCGTGTACTTCCACAAACCTCAAACTCCAACAATTGGTATCAGAGCAGGTCCTAGCTTCATCTAGGGTGTCGTTGACACCCTCCCATCACAGTCTTAGAATCACAAAAAATTTGGTGAGTATAGCCAGGGTGATTAGGCCTCCAACTGCACTATCGCAGTGCTTGTGCATGCAATTTCGTCTTTTTGTGCCAAAGATATATATAAGTTTCATTTAAAGATGGCGATATTCTTCATGTTCTTGTTTGTGTTGCAGTTCTTACTGTGCCTACTATAGAGAAAATTCATTGGGATGGCAGAGATGCTCAGGCACATGCATTGATGGCCTTGTCTGTCAAACGTGGCATTATTCCTCACATTCGCTCTTGCAGAACAGTTAAGGATGCTTGGGATATGCTGCCTTGCTTTGCTTTCGGTGGTGCTTGTGTGTATATTCTTGGAAATTGTAGATTTTATTCCTACCACACTTTGATCTACCTCAAAATTGAAAAAAAAATTTAGAGCATATGCGTCTGAGAAAAAGTTGAATTGGGAGTTTTCTTATAATGTCAAACCTCACAAGGTAAAAGATATGTCTCGTTTTTTAATGAACTATGACATAAGCCCCACTGCTCCTAATACCATATCGATGTCAAACAAGTCTCCTAGTTTCTAGTGAGCTTTCCATTAAAGAAAGAAATAGTCAAAATCAGAATGTAATAAGATAAGAAGATGTCTCCTAGAATTTTTAATGAAGGAGAAACAGTTTTTCTTCAGGTGTAAGTAAATTCCACCTCATTATCTACAAGAAATTGTACTAAGCTTTCACTAGAGTAAAGTGCACATTGGAAGATATTTGAACGCTTATGATGTTGCATGCTGATTAGAGATTCCTCCCAATTATGGGATCCATCATATACTTCATGTTGCTAAACTTAGAAAGTAGATTTTTCAGGAGGATAATCGAAGAGAATATAATGTTTCTTTGCAAGAACATAAGAGTTTGGATCAATCTCCATTAAGGATACTAAATACGAGGAAAAACCATTGAGGAAGTGTGTCATCCAAAAGTATTTGTTAGTAGCATCAAGAGGATTGCTACTCATAAATTCTACTTGAGAATTAGAAACTCTGGTTAAGAGGAACCCTTTCTCATTGATCATTGAGAACAATAATCTTTAGAAGGGGGAGAGAGCATTAGAGATAGATCAAGTTCACCATTCCCTATTGTCGAACAAGGGTAAGATGGCCAAGGTTCTTGGTTTGGGGGTTATCCTAAACTTCTTACAAAGCTAGTAGAGTGAGTGTGCATAATGGCCACATGTCCACATTAGACCATTCTTGGGATTGTTTTTTTTTTCGGAGCAAGAATGGGAGATGAGTACTACATGGATGTTTAACAAGTCTCTTCTCACTCCTTTATTTGTTCTTAACTTATCCCATGTTTTTCTTCATAAGAGTCATATTAACAATGTGGTGTGAGGTTCTTCATTGCTCCTTAATCCTCTTTAATCTACACGCACACCATCTCGAGATTACTTTGGAACATGTGCATGACGATCGTAATCATCAATAGGGCCTTGTAACTTTGGTAGCAGCTCATGCTATGGCAACAACAAGTTGATTTTTATGGAAGAATTCCACTATCGTATGTCTCCTCCTCCTCAAACTTTACCTGTCTATGGGAAGGGAGAACATCACCATTTTGTAGACCATTCCCTCTAGATTGAGACATGTGCACCTCTTAGCTATTGGCACAAACCCTATTCACATGGATAAACAAAGCATAATGAACAAACCCTATTCTATCTCCTTCATGATGTCACACATTTTTGACATGCCATCCACAATACTCTTTGACTTCTTATTGTGCTTTATTTTTCTTCCTATTGCGCCTTCCATTTGTATGTCATCTGCAACATCTTTCTCACTTTGACAAGCTTGCTCTCGAACTGTATCATCAATATCTATAGGTGGTTCTTCTTCAGTCGCATTCCCTTGAGAGCTTTGTCGGCCATCAATATCAAATGCACTAGAAATTTTGATGCATTTAGGAGATGAACCCCACAGAGATTTGCATGCATCAAAAAATTTCCACGTTGAAGGAGTACTTCTAGTAGAGTTTTGCTTCATTGACTCTTTTTTATGTTGCTTTTTTAGTGTGTCAATCCGATTACGAACTTGATCACAACTAAATGACAGTCCACACTCTTTGTTCAAAGAATTGACTACTTGCTCCCAATCTTTCAAACGAATATTTCCACACTTAATGTTGACCTATACATCTTCAAAACATTTAATTAAGTTAAATGTATGAGATTCGTCTCATAGTACTCCTCTACTTCTCTTTGCCCCTCTTCTATTGTCATTCACCATAGGAATATGATCAACATTAGGGGGTTGGGTGTGGATTTTCACCAATGCATCCTTCATCCATTATGTTTAAAAATGAAAACTATGTTGATGATTGCACATCTTGGGACAATGATTCATATTCACCATCTAAAAAAGTATTATATGGTGCCATTATCCACCTATGGCAAAACATGCAAAAATTTAGTAAGAGAAAGATGTATCATCATTTTATTAATGTACTCAGGGAGAAAAAATGTAGCCATTTGCTCATTTTAATGCGCACATGTAGACATGTCAATAAAAATGTCACACATATAGCGAGATGGATAGATAAAACATTAGAAAGATAATAACTTTTGAATTCATAAAAATATTCATTTAAACCTTCCCGAGCGAATATGAAAGATAGACAACGAGAGAGAGTGAGAGAGAGAGAGATTGAAAGATAGCTTATAAAAAGACATACACACACATATACATATGTTCATACATACATATATACATACACACACACATAAACGAATATACAAAAGACATACACACATATACATACATTCATACATACATACATACACACATACATGCATACATACATACATGCATATATGCATACACACACACATATAAACGAATATACAAAAGAGGTACACACACATATACATACATACATATATACATACACATGAACACACATATAAACGAATATAAAAAAGACATGCACACTCATATACATACGTACATACATACATATATACATACACACACATATAAATGAATATAAAAAAGACAAACACACACATATACATACATACATACACACATACATGCATACATACATACATGCATACACACACATATGAACGAATATACAAAAGACATACACACACATATACATACATACAAACATACATACAAACATACATACATACATACATATATACATACACACACATATATAAACAAATATACAAAAGACATACACACACATATACATACGTACATACATACATACATACAAACACATACATATAAGCATACATGCATACATACATACATACATGCATACATGTATACATGCATACATGTATACATGCATACATGTATACATGCATACATACACACATACATACCTACGTAAATACATACGTAGATACATGCATGCATACATACATACATGCATGCATACATACATACATACATACATACATACATACATACATACGTAGATACATGCATGCATACATACATACATGCATGCATACATACATACATACATACATACATACATACATACATACATACATACATACATATATACATACACACACACACATAAACAAGTATACAAAAGACATACACACACATATACATACATACATATATACATACACACACACATATACATACATACATACATACATACACACACATACATACATGCATACATACATACATACATACATACATACATACATACATACATATACATACATAGATAAATACATAAATACACATGAATACATACACACATACATACAACATACATACATATCTAAATGAATAAAATAAAAAAAACATATGAACATGCATATATACATAAATACACACATACATGCATACAAACACATATAATTGTATACAAAAACATATATACATAATATCATATATACATACATACATATATAAACACATACATAAGTAAATACAAAACAAGAAACATAGACACACAACTATATACATGCATACATACATACATACATACATACATACATACATACATACATACATACATACATACATACATACATACATTTCACATACATTCAAACATACATATGCACAAACATAGATATAAACATATACAACTATGTATATAGATATACATATATATGCACACATATGCAAACATATAAATATTAGTTGAATATGATATAAATCTTATGTTTATCCACCTTTTGAACAATAAGAACCCTTGCATTTCAAACAAAATAAATTTAGATGCTGAAATTATAAAACATGCATGAGAAACAATGAAAATAAATGTTACCTTATATTTCAAAATGTTTTTCAAGTCATTCCAATGGGAATCAATGGATATAAAATGGGAATCAATGAAATAAGGCTTATACATACATAATGTGGAAAATTCCTCAAACAACTGCCCTACCAATCTACGGCAATCATGGTAAAAAATTGTTCAAATGTGAAGTTCTCTTGTAATTGCATCTTGGAAACTATAAGTCTAAGTCCTACCACACCGTAATACACTTCAAAATTGAAAAATACTCCCTTTTTTAAAGAGGATTTCCTTGTGTTTTTCTATCATTTTTACCTAATTGAGATCCATTTTTCCCCCTTCACCTCCTAAATCACTTATTTTACTTGCCTCTCACTTTGATCTATCTTTTCCTACCTTTTAAGCAAGCAAAGCAAGCACAAAGTGAGGCTCACCACCTCTTTTCCCATGGGTGATTGCTTTGATACCCACCTTCTTTATGGCTTGCAAAGAGCTCTCAATGCACTCTCTTGATCTCGGATTTTGCTCTCTGAAGTTTAGAAAACTAAAAAATTGTTGGCATATATAGCAAGCCTAAGTGTTTGTCCTTATGTATTGGAATTCACTAAGGTTTTTGAGTTAGAACATTATGTATGCATAAGCCTTATTTCATTGATTCCCAAGGTTAAAGTGAGATATTACTTTTGGCAAAAGTGAAAAGGTAACTAAGAGAGAATCTTGTGGATGTTTTGAGAGACAAAACCTGAAAGCTTATTTGAATTCTTTCAAAAGTAACTCCTAAAAGCATGGAAGAATATTAGGTAGATTCCATCGATATTCATTTCACAAAAGTGCATATATACCCTACTCATTTAGTTATGGGTAGTAGAACTCAAGGTTACACTCATTGGAGTGGACATTGTTCTTAACTTGAAGCTCATGGAGTCGTCCAAAATCTCTTTGTATCATATCTTACTTATCAATACATTTACATCAAGTTTCATTAGCTATGTTGCTTGATGTTCATTGTTATAGTACATTGCTTCTAGTATGTCAAATTTTCTTAGTCATTACAACAAGCACATGATCTCATTATCTTGTTTATTGATAGGAGTACAAACTTAGGATTCTTGTGAGTATGCCTACAATTTATTATGGTCATTGGAGTTGTGTGCATTGATATATAAGTAGATCTATGTGATTGTTTCTGTGAGAACCAATTATGGATGGAGTTCACATCACTCAAGAAGAAGACCAAGCAAAAAATGTCACTAAGTTTATCACCAAAATGGACATTTCATAACAACTAAAGAGCATTGTAGAGATCATAGATGAAGAGTAGATTGTAAGGCAAGTTATAACTCGAATCAAGGTTGATGACAAGTGGACTTCTACATGGATATGTAGGTGCCAAATTTCAACACTATCATGGGACAAATCTTCACTCATGAAGTCAAAATTACGAAGAATGGTGAGAACAAAAAAGGTAATCAATCCTTTTCCCTCTACAAAAAAAAAGTTTGATGATGCACCTCCCAAGCTAACTTTGTAGGTAGAGGTAAAAGCTCAAGAGGAGGAGGTAGAAAAGGTAGGGTAGATCTCAAAGCTCATTGCTTTGTGCCATATATGCATTATCCAACCATATCATAGAGCATTGATTCAAGAACCCAAGGAACCAGATAGGAAGAGGATACAAGAGAGGTGGACCTAGACCTCCTAGAGGCAGATACAAGAATTCATATTGATACAATGACAATAACTACAACAACAAAAACCAAGGAGGATACAAAAGAAGATAAGATTGCAACAACTACACAATTGATCAATCCAAAGAGGATTGTCAGGCCGTCAGAATACTATTTAGAAGAATAATTGTAATTGTAAAGTCGCGCACTAAAAGGGTGTCATGAAAACGTTGTACCATTTTTCTTAATCAATAGAGTAGGCACGGAAGGGATGGCAGACACGTCGCCGAATTGTTCCGTCTGGGCGATGGTCTGGAATTGATTCTGTTCTGAGTTATATTAATCGCAGAGTTGTCTGTAAGAGTCAGTATTCGATATTGAAGTGAATCAGGTACGGTGTTAACATTTTACTTTGTTGAAGTAAAGTATGAAGTATAACAGTAATAATAAAGGGAGAGTGAAAGTTCTGAGTACATAATTACGGTGATTGTTAAGAAATGCTATGTGCCGAAAGTGTAATTGAATCTATTGTAATCGTTCGAAGTTAATCAATGAAGTTAAGTGTCAGAAGTTAAGCGGTGAATTGGGAAAATATATAAAGGGTCACTGAATTATCAGACCCATGACCATCCCAAGAACCCATGAGTAAGAACATAATAACTTTAACATTGCCACTGGCCATGGGGCATGGAGTAGACAGTCGGTGCATAGACTAAGAGTTGAGAAAGAACCCGATGGTATATGCCTGTAACACGTTCCGGAGAATCATACCCAAAGTACAGAAGGGATCAACATCCTTGGAAAATTCCTAGCACATTGGGAACACCTCCGGGTAGTAGTGGTGATGGACAATGGTTGGAAGGAAAGCGAGAAATCTTGGCTAGTGGAGTACCACCTCAGCATTTCCTTGTGCAAGGATTATAGGGTATAACAGAAGTGCAACCAATACCATCTGCGGAAAGTAAGATAGGTGAAGTAAGCATTGGTTTGGGTGATAGTGTGGAAATTTCCAGTAGGAGTTTGTGGAATTTCGGTGGAACCTCGGATAATTCCAAGGCCGATTTACCGAATTTTGGTGAGAGTTCTATTCTCAGTTCTGATTTTGAGGGAACTAGTGTATTGTTGGAGGAAAGTTTTGGTGAAAATCTTACTTCAGAAGTCCATTACGATGAAGGGCAGTTGGGTGTAGGTGTATGGGAACGACTTAACAATATCCAATTACTAGAGAGCATGCAAGACGACGAGACAACATAGCAGTAATTAGGTTTAACTGGTTCAAATCATTCGGCAGTAACATTTCCTCTTGGTTTAAACACTATGAGTGGTTCGCAACAGCAACAACAATAGCACCAACAACAACATCAACAACAACAACAGCAATAGCAACAGCAGGCCATACGACCATGACCGATACCCACTCGAGTTACATATACAAAATTTGAGGATTTCCCAGTGACAATCAAGATGCACATGTGAGAACCTTTGAAATTAATTATGTTGTATTCAACTATCCAGCAGATTCGGCATATAAGGCTATAGTGTTCCAGTCTATGCTGGTTAATGAGGCTGCTCGATGGTTAACTGAATATGACATTAACCATTTTGGTCAGTACGATGATGTTGCGGATGCCTTCTTACAACGATTCTGGTTGAAGAAAAATGCGGCTGAGATCTTTGACTATCTGCAAAACAATAGACAAAAACCACACGAGAATGTGTAGGAGTATGCAACTTTATTTGGTACTCATCTACGACAACTGCCGCCGGCCCATGCTAACGTACCGGATGATGTGATCAACCAATGGTTTATTAATGGATTAAACCCTCAACTTAAACAAATAATGATCATATGATGTGTGGGTGGTATGACTCTAGATGCGGTCATAGCCATGGCATTACAGTTGGAACATAAGGTGGGTGGATTCGTTGAAGATTTGGACTAGCTGAAGACAACCAAGGGTGCGAGTGAGGATTCATTGAAACAAGTGTATTGCACAAAATGTAAGAACTCGGGACACACTTTGCATGTGCACTAAACCAAATGTATTGTTCTATTTGTAATACGGTGAGTCACTCCACCGAAACGTGTCCATATAATGCCAAAGTAAAGGCCAGGCCAACCATAAATGCTATAATACAAGAGCAGGGACAACAGGTTGCCCACTATGTACCACCGTAGTTGAGGAATACTTCCTACCAAAGTTATAAAACCTATCGGGGAACATGAGCAAACAACTTCGGCTAGACCCGGTGGAATTCCAGTCAATCGGGTGAATGAACATCCCTCCCTACCATTGCTGATACTCCCACCACTGAAAGTTATTGGCCCCTCGCCTATCTTAACCCACGTGTAGTTGTCAACCTAAACACAGTCACTGAGGGATTCCATCTCCCTCATGAGGGTAGTGTAAACGGAACCCTCTTATCGTTGTCGACCATGAAAGAGCTCTTTCTGCGTCATTCTTCAAACGAATTTGCCATTCTTTGTCGCCTTGAACCCGAGTGCTCAGCACTAAGTTTCTTGTAGCTGGTTCATTTTTCTTCTGGTACATTCACCGAGAATGCCAGACTGTTTCTCAATAATTGGTGAAAGGCGATATCCCTCGGACCCGATCGCCACATCTATTGACATTCCTCCTCCCGGCGATTCAAGTTGCGCAACCTCCTCCCCTAAATACCCTTCTCTTTGATGAGGAGATCGATGACGATGATGATCTCCTGCAGTTCTTTAAGAGGAAGCACCGTCAACTAAGCCCCTCCGACAACCAAGCTTAGCCGTCGTCAACCGTCTAGTTGGAGGATACCGCCTCGTCTTCCCATATTTTCTCTGCTCCACCCGATTTTGTTCTGAGTTATGTTAATCGCAGAGTTGTCTGTAAGATTCAGTATTTGGTATTAAAGTGAATCAGGTACGGTGTTAACATTTTACTGTGTTGCAGTAAAGTATGAAGTATAATAGTAATAATTAAGGGAGAGTGAAAGTTTTGAGTACATAATTATGGTGATTGTTAAGAAATGCTATGCGCCGAAAGTGTAATTGAATCTACTGTAATTGTTCGGAGTTAATCAATGAAGTTAAGTGTCGAAAGTTAAGCGGTGAATTGGGAAAATATATAAAGGGCCTCTAAATTATCAGACCCCTGACCATCCCAAGAACCCACGAGTAAGAAGATAATAACTTTAACATGATTCATTTTTTATTATGAATATGACAATGAAGGAAGGTTAATCAGATGGGCATGTTTTTTGCTCAAAGCATGTACCAAGGAATGTAGCCATGCTTTTGGACTTGGAAGATCCAAATAATAAGCATGAGGTCTAAAAACGTGATGACACAAGGCAGCCTATGGAGAAGCATGAAGACTTCCAATGATAATATAAATGTGTTGAGTAGAGTTCTCTATATATATAGTGTTATTAAAAACCTAATAAATGTAGGTCAGATTGTGGAGAAAGCTTTGCAAGTAAGGTTCACAAAGCATGGAGCATATGTAGAGGATACATATCAACGTTTCAATAGGATAGCCAAGGGAGAAAAGCTATGATTGCTCACCTTTGAACTCCAAGACACCAAGAACATAGCACTGTTCAATTGTGGTAACCAAACCCTATTGAAGCTAGAGTTTTGGCATAAATGATTGACTCGCATTCGAGGAAGAGCCCCCAAAAAAATCAATCGAGATCTGTACAACCTAAATTAAGGCCTAATTTCTTTTGATACAACTAACTATTCTTAAATTCTTAGTCTAATTCTAGTCTTGCTCTAGAAGAGAGACCAATTTTCTTAGAATTGGTCTAATGTAGAAAAGGAGACCAATTTCTCCAAAATTGGTCTCATTGGTGTAAATAGAGGCAAAAGAGTCCAATTTCACCAAAACTGGTCTCATGTAGTAATTTGCAAAATTGCTCTGAAAGCATAGAAAGAGAGTGGAGATCAGAGTATCAAATTTGGTAGAGACCAAACTTGACAGAGTACCAGAAACATGCAGAGTAGAATAATAGTGGAGGTAATAGAGTAGTGGAGTAACTACTTGGCAAAGGTATCTTATATAAAGAATGGAATTTGAGTACCAGGAGGAGAGCTCGTTACGATAGATAGAGAAGGAGAGTACATAGAAGAGTGAGGATACTTGAGTGAAGTGTGTTGATCACAACTTAAGCTCCATGTTTGTTCTAGATTCTTTGGTCTTGTCACAGAGGATGGACAAGCGGAGTGATTCTAGAAGGCTTGGGTGCTTCAATAGGAGGCTTGTGTGCTTCAGTAGCACATTGGAGGTTGGCTCATGTGCTTCAAAAATGATGGAGAGTGTTAATCTCCAAAAGAACAAGCTAGTCTTGATGTTAGAGCACCTCTATATCAATAATAACTCAAAACCTTTACTAATTTGGTGGATCAATACTCAATTATCAAAATCTTGAACAAACTGTGAAGAATGTCACTACTCAAAAAGTCTGTTGCACATAACTCACTCATTGACCAATCAAATGTGTAAAGTTCTTTATAAAACTTTGCACAAGGTGTCGCCTATAGATTGTGCACCTTCTCCAATTTAAATCATCTCAAAAGATTAAGTATATCTTGAGAAATGAATCAAATAGTTCACCTATGTCTAAAATTGTTCTTGACTATAGTCGACTTTGACACTTGCAACTTCTAAAGCATGGTTCTCCCAAAGTACAACCCGTTTAATCAAATGCTTTTAGCCTAGGTAGATTACCTTGAAACTTAAAGAATGATTCCTTGCTTCCTCAAAACTTTACACTGTAGAAGGAGAACTGACCAAAACATTAGCTTTGAATTTTGCACCTGTTGCAACTTCACTTCTTCACATTTACACATGTAACTGTTCCTACTCTCAATTCTCTCAGCCTGATCACAATTAGGATCTCAAAACTTGTACATAGTTCAATCAACTATAGACTTAGACTTGTACAAAAGAATTTCACGAAAGATTAAACACAGAAGGAGTAATCAGCAAAAATTCGAGTGCAATATTTCTTCTTCTCTGAAAATTTTACAACTGGATGAGAGAGAGATCTTCGTCACTTCTAAAGTATCTAATGACTTCTAATTCTTCTCATCTCATGCTCTCACATACTTGCCTCGACTTTTTACTTGTATATATAGGTATATATGTACAAGCTCATAACCATACAAAAGTTATAAGCGAGCTAACTATAAGTTTAATGTACATATGTATACAAGTTTTCACTTTCTGAATGTGCACTATCTTCAAGCTTCATAAGCTACTCTTTTCTTCATTCTTTGACTTCAATCCTTCATCCAAAACATCAATTGGTGGTTGAATTGCACCAACAGCTCCCCCTCAATCATCAATTGAGGTTTTCTCTATCTTCTTTATACCTGCCATGTCTTTGAATCTTTGTAGCTTTGGTCCATCCAAGCTTTTGGTTAGCATATCTGATCTTTTGTTGAAGTATGTATGACTTCAATTACCTTCTCTCTTAAGAAATGATACTGAATCTCAATATGTTTGGTCCTGGCATGAAAACCAGGGTTAGCAGCTAGATACAATGAAATCATGTTATCTCCATGAATAGTGGGTGTACTTTGAATGATGTCAAAACTCTTCATAAGAGTCTTTAGCCATATGACTTCCTTTGCAGCTTCAACCATACCTTTGTACTCTGCCTCTGTAGATGATAAAGCAATTGTATGTTGCTTCTTAGAGAACCATGATATTAGCTTATCTCCCACATAACACAAGTATCCATATGTTGATCTCCTATCATCAGGATTACCTGCCCAATTTGTATCACTATATATCTTGATATTTGTATATGATGTGAAACCATAATACAAACCTTCCTTGAGTGTACCCTTAATGTACCTCAACACTCTTTGTCCTGCAACCCAATGTTCTTTCCTAGGACAATTCATGAATTGAGACAAAACTCCAACTGCATATGAAAAATTAGGCCTTGTTAAGGTTGCATAGATTAGACTACCAAACAGAATTTGATATAGCTTCATGTCCTTGAATTCTTCTCCTCCATATCTGCTCAACTTATGATTTACCTCCATTGGAGTAGGTGCTACCCTACAATCTTCTATTTTAAACTTGATTAATAAGTTCTTCAAATACCTTTCTTGAGTTACATATACTCCATGTTGAGTATATGAAATCTCCATGCCCAAGAAATATGACAAGTCTCCCAAGTCACTAATCTTGAACTCTTTATCCATTTGTTTCTTGAGGCTTTGAATTCCTTTCTCATCTATACCTATAAGAATTATGTCATCAACATATATGCACATGTAAATGAACCCATCATCACTTGCTTTGACAAGAAAACTACTATCTGCTTTAGATACTTGAAAACCAAGTTTCTTCAAGAGCTTCACAAGTCTATAATTCCATGCCCTTGGGGCCTACTTCTAACCATACAAAGCTCTCTTGAGCTTACATACATAATCTAGAAACCTTCTATCTTTGAACCCTTGTGGTTGTTCCATGAAAACATCATCTGAAATATAACCATTTAAAAAAGCAGTTTTCACATCTAATTGACATAGTCTCCAACCTTTACATGCAGCAATGGCTATGAGTGTCTTGATGGTTGTCATCTTTGCCATAGGACTATAGGTCTCATCATAATCTATACCATATGTCTGAGCATACCCTTTCACAACAAGTCTAGATTTATACCTAGACACACTTCCATCTGCAGACCTCTTTGTCTTGTAGACCCATTTGCATCCAATGATCTTCTGACTATTTGGTTTAGGATCCACATCCCAAGTCTCATTTTCTATTAATGCACCATATTCTTCCTACATAGCTTTCTCCCAATTTTCCTTACCTTTTGCCTCTTCATATGTAGAAGGGTCTTCAACTGCTTTTACCATGTAAGGATAGTCTTTAGTAGTAAAAAAAGAAGTGTCATAGTTATACCTTGTAGGTTGCCATTTGTGTCTTGATGACCTTCTGAGTTTTCCACTTCTTGAGGTTTCTGGTTCATCACATTCTGGATCAAATCTTGGCACTTCTTCAACTTCGACTTGCACTTCATTGTTCTCTTCTTCATCAAATATTTGAACCTTTGATTTACCTTTCTTCTGATGCACAACTTCTTCATCACATTAGGAAAAAAGGTGAACCCTGCATGGGCCTTGTAAGGATTCCTAATTTTTAGGGATTAAGCCTAATTCTATTGTTGTCTAAGGGGACAAAGTGCATTTAATAGGGCACTTTTTGTTTGCTCTCTTTCTCAGTATTGTTTAATTGTCGTCACATTAGGAAATCCTCATGCCCCAGCATCAACAAGTATCCATGTTCGTGTGCCCAGAGAGTTTGCTCCAAATACACAGTGCAACAATGATGTGAACTCTCAAAATGAGCGTCGTGAAGCTGGAGAAAAGAATATTGATCTTTGGACTCATGGTTCATTATACCCTCCTGATCCAATGTCTTCTTACCATCCAACATTCCATAACCTCTCAACTTTACTTCAGTTCATCGGTGCCAGTAAAGCTGGGCTCTTAGGTTATTGTCAACGATTATCTACACATTCAACTGTCATTACTAAGTATTGGATTCAACAATATCAACTAAATCGTACAAGGTTGGTCGCTTTTGAAAGCACAATCATATCTTTACAAGAAAAGCTTGCAGAGCTTGAAAAGCATATGGAAGAAAAGGAGAGAACAATTGAGAAATTAAAAAACATTGTCCAACACTTGAGAGAGACTCCACTTGGGATGCGACGTAGGAGACGATCATTAACATCTTTTGACTCTCTTTCAATTGGTGGTGGAGCATGCAAATGACGAGTTTTTGCGATAATGTTTGGCTTGTATTTGTTTTTTGGAAGACTTTTATATGTATGTATGTATATGTATATATATATATATATATATATATATATATATATATATATATATATATATATATATATATATATATATATATATATATATATATATATATATGTATGTATGTATGTATATATTTTTCTTGTTATGTAGGTCATTTGTTGAAGATGTTAGTGCATCATCAACAACAGAGGATCAATTCAAGTTATTAAATTCTTGTTTGACCAACAAGCAGGTGGTTAGTATTTTGGAGTCACAGATAGGAAACCTTATCAAGAAGCAAGTGATTAAAGATTTCACAAAAAAGTTACAAGATATTATCACTCCTAGAGACGTGCAGATGGTATGTGATGAAGCAGGAATTAGTACTAAAGGATACAGTGCATTGTACAACCTTTTGAAGCATTCATTAGAAAGAGAAGGTATTTTGTAGAATATGTTTCTATCTCCTTACAAGGTATCGCTAAAGAAGTCAATGTCCAATGAAGATGTAACTAGTACTCTTGGAAACTACTTATATATAGAGGATATTATGCCTATGTCTATTTATCATTTATCTACATCAAAAAAGAGTTGAAAAGCGCAGTTGGAAATGGATTTCCTTACACAGAGTACAACAACATATTCGTGGATTTGGAGAGGCTTCAACAGGCAATGGTTCGATTTTACAAATCTACTATACTAGGTATGTGCACTATTGTTACCTTGATATACATTGTATTTTGATGTTATAAAGATTTTGCTAATTTATGTAGATTGTAATACCAAATTACAGTTTATATTGAAGTTATATGAATGACAAATCATAAAGGGATGACGAATGGAGAGATTGAGTTTGACACTCATGAATGAAGCTATGAGAAATGCCATATCTGATGAAAGTAGTAACTCTAGCTCTAAGTCTACATATAGTGTTCAATCCGAAAAAGAAATATGGTGGTTAGGTGCTATTGAAGTACCTAAAGAATCCAATGATGTTCTTTCATGGATTTTTAGTAGGACCCCATGGATCACTAAAGTAATAGTTTCTCAAATTCATCGTGCAAAGTTCCACATAGAAAACTTTGGTGATTTTGAGATAGATTGGCACTTGGGTGGGGATTTAAAAACTATCAAATGCATGTTAGGTTGCAAGCAAGGTGCATCTGCTCGTTATCCATGTCCATTTTGTACTCGAGGCTACAAAGTAACAAAGGGACAACAAAAAGTACTATCTAGCTTAGATGAATACATAGATGCACCTACTTCCACAGAACGGGATAGACCTTTGTTAAGGTGTCCAATGTTAGAAATACCTAACCGTGACACATTAGATAAAGATTTGAATCCCATTATTCCATTTCCATTAGTTAATGTTCACTTTTGCACATTGCATGCTTTCATGAGAATATTTGATAGATTATTGAAGCTCCACATAGAATATGCATTTTCCATGAAGCCAATTGATAATTTTGTACAAGCAATCAAAAAATTGGAAGAGTTGCTTAATTCGATTGGTTGTCATGGTGGTAATGTAACTCTAGTTGTCAAAAAACCTGGTGAATCGCAAAATAGTTTGCAACAAGTGTCAATGACAGGGAAGAAGGCAAGAAAATTTTTCAGAAGAGGTGTAAGCCCAAAGAAAAATGAATGCAGGGAGCTATGGAAAGACTTGTGCATGATCACCACTGATAATGATTCTCAAATTGACCTTACTAATAGGTGAAAGAAGGTTTGGTCATGCTTAGATAAGTTGGTAGGCTTAATGAGTCTTAATAGCTCCAACAAAAATGACCGTCAGTTGTTTCAAGATACATTAATGGAGTTTGCAAAGTGTTTCATCCTATCTTGGGGAGAGAGCAATATTACACATTACATTGTAAGTTTTCTTATTTTTTCAATTTTCTTGTTGATAAGATTGTGTTATATGTACTTATATTATTTCAGCATATTTTATTTGCACATGGAGCATTTTTTATGCATCGATATGGTTCATTGGAGATTTTTAGTACACAAGGAATGGAGAAGTCACATTACAATGCTAGAGGTGTTTACTTCAAGAACACACGACATGGTGGTGGTGCAATGCAATCAAACTATATGGAAGAGATGTTTAATTGGTTTTATCATACTGCATTTTCAAGGACATATGCAATGGAACGAGCCAAGGAGTCGAAAGTTGCAAAACTTGCAAGATTTAATCAACACAACTTAGCTAGGGAAAAATGGAAGTCATCATTGGGACCTTTACGTCATGCTCAATGGCGGGCTACAAGAACACGACAGGGTTCATCGTGGAAGTGAAGTCATTTAATACATTCATGGCATTTTCTGAATAATTCATAAGGTTTGCTACACACTAATCTCTTGTTTGCAATTTTTTAAGGTAATTTTTAATTTTTAAACTATTTTTTGTCCATTCAGATATGAACAAAACCTTTTTAAGTGAAACATTATAAAAGGAGACTCATTGTCTCATTTCAACATTCTAGCACTATAGAGGATGGCACGAACAAAGCAAACTGCAAGAAAGGATCCCATTAACTTTCCTACCTATGTGCAAGGCACTCAGAAGCCACCATGGATGAATCACCACAAAAGGCGACGTAGTGTCTCGCGCTCTACATCCCATCGCGAAACAGGTGGTGGCCATACCTCTGGGAGTGAACAGTTGCATGAACATGTGGAACATGGGCAATCCAGGGAAGAGGCCGTAAATCAACCCCAATCACCACCATCATCATATGATGAGCCTCCATCACCAAAGAGACCAACAAAGACAAGGGTGAAGGAGCATGCTCATAGACAGATAGTTTCTGATGATGATTTTGATGAATCGCATGAGGATGTGTGTCAATAACGTTCACAATCAAGTGATGAGAGTCAAACATTGCCACCATGGGGTAACGAAGAAATACCTACAAATCATAGGGTTATTGTAGCGAGAAAGACACTACCATCAAATCAGGGGGCCATACCCAATGATCAAGAGAGGGAGCAAAGCCAGCAACAACATCCTGAACAAGGAGAAAGCTCAAGACGCGTGCAACGGAAGAAGAAAGTCTTTCAACCTTGTCGTAGACGACCCCAACCAAGACCACAAGAAAATGTCCAACAAAGACCACCACCACCACAAGCTAGAGCACCACAACGAAGAAGAAGATATATGAAGGCATTTGCAGAGATAAGGCACTATCAAAAGACAGTTGAGCTTCTCATACCTAGAAGACCCTTTGCAAGGGTGGTCAAAGAAGAGTTACAAAGGTATTGTGCAGGGTTAAGGATCCAAGCTCTAGCTTTAGAAGCTACATGCAGTTAGCTAGGAGAATTAGGGGTGATCGTAGCTAAGTTTTGTAACTAATCTCTATGGACAAGAGACTTTTTGTAAATATTACCATTTTCAATGAAACATTAGCACTTTTCCTCTATTCCATTTATAATCTCATTATTTAGAATGAAACATGAGCAGTCATTTTACATTTCCATGTGTTTTCTTGTGATGATCTCTCATATATCAGTGATTGTTTTCTTATCTTGTCATTTTGATTTATTGATAATATCCATGTACTGAAATTTCTTTCTCATTTAAGATCATGTAGGTCTTCTAGGGCATTGGGAGGCCAAATAAGGCCCTGCCACAAAAATGCGGGAGAAGGCCCTGCAAACATTTTGCAGGGCCTTCTCCCGCGTTTCTGTGGCAGGGCCTTATTTGGCCTCCCAATGCCCTACAAGACCTTTGGAATATGAAAGAAGGATCATGAGTAGTAAATCTAGTTCATGGGTAGTTAATATGAACAAATTTTGACCTCCCTATACCTTTGAAACATATGAGCAGAGCATTTTGAAACTTAGAACATTTGCATTCTTGAGAATATCCATCTAGTGAAGTTTCAGTCTCATGTAAGGTCACCTAGGGCATGTAAGGATCTTTAGTTTCTCTCTTTTGGACCTTATTTCTCTCATTTAAGGTCATGTAGGGCTTTGTGAGGCCAAATAAGGCCCTGCCACAGAAATGCGGGAGAAGGCCCTGCAAATGTTTTGCAGGGCCTTCTCCCGCGTTTCTATGGCAGGGCCTTATTTGGCCTCACAAAGCCCTACATGACCTTAAATGAGAGAAAGAAGGTCCAAAAGAGAGAAACTAAAGATCCTCCCAATGCCCTACATGACATAATGCATCACATGCAGGTCCAAAAGAATTTTAGATAATATACTCAAAAAGAAATACTTGAGACAATTGTAAATAAAGCAAAGTGAAAATTTGATGTTCATTCAATTGTTTACATCAATTGGCTTTGAGTTTCTCAATGACTCTCTTTCGACGCTCCAAAGCCATGGGTAGGGTGTAAGTCAAAATTGAGTTTGCTATTTAATCAACATTTCTAACTCCTAGACCTAGAGATATACCTATTTGACCTAAGACCTTTCCACGGAAGTTGGAACCTAAGGTTGTAGTTACAAGGGATTTCTTAACTAAAAAGATACAATTACTCCCCTGTGTAATGGTTGATAAACAAAGCAATTTACTTAAGGCCTTTAGACACCATGTCATGAAGTGGCCCTGAGGACTGAACTCTTTATGGATAATTACAAAATGGTCTTTGGGAAGTTTCCCAATGTAGTTTGCAAGGGATGAGCCACCTCCACGAGCCACTCGATCACCTCCACTCCTTGCTGCAAACTTGTCGACTTCAATCACCTCCTGCACAAAGTTTTATGATTAGTAGCTGCATGTGTTTGTAAGAATGAATGACATGAATTGAAGATACTTACATCTTGAACTCTATCTTCTTATTCTCCTCTCTCTTGAAGTTGTAAATTAATGCTGGAGTGGGACATCCCACTCTGCTTGATTACTGGTGAGGCGGGAACTTTTGATTCCAATATCCTTTCTTGTGCATTACTAAATTGTTCTTCTGTGATATGTTCATGTTCACTTGTGAGTATGTCATTGCAAACCAATTTTATTGTGTCGGCCACTGAGTCACCAAATGGCAAACACTTTTTCTCCAACAACTCAGAGGTACTATCCAAAGG
The DNA here is from genome assembly GCA_020310875.1 of Ceratopteris richardii. NCBI lineage: Eukaryota > Viridiplantae > Streptophyta > Polypodiopsida > Polypodiales > Pteridaceae > Ceratopteris > Ceratopteris richardii. The sequence continues at coordinate 202,713,700 of CM035408.1, forward strand.
ACACTATGACAAAGTAGCAAACAAACTTAGGCATTCATCCAGCCGTAGCCCAAATGCCTTCTCTACATCATGTAAAAACAAATATACTTGTCCCTCGACAAGAACCACTGAAAAAGTTTCAATCTCCACCTCTAGAATAGTTGCTTCTGGCTCCGAAGAGGTGGATGGCTTAGGAACTTCTTTCAACTTATCATCCACACCAAGAGGATAAGTTTTCTCAATAGCTTCTCTCTCTAATAGGAGATTCAAGGGTTCTTGAGGTGGTTCCTTTTTATCCTCGACAAAACCACCTGTAAGAAGATGAGGGATCTCATGAGGAATTGGTTTTGGTTCCTCATTCGCAAAGAAAATTGTGGCAGCAATGAATGAAAGATATTTTGCACCCATCTTGCGTTTCCTATTCAATTTCCTTATAAGTGGCACAGTTTCATCAAGAAGGTGCCTTGCTTCCTCTGCAATAACCTGGAACCGTTTCAATCGTTTTGCAAATGCCTCATCACCTTTGTGAATGTAGGTGAGAAGGTCACATGGAACCCAAGTTCCATCATATGGTGGTATTTCGATGGAGAAACGGAATATATGAACTTGCATATATTGAAGTAGCTCCTCCAAAGCATCGGCATTCATTTGCACGGTTCCATGGAGGTCAAGAACCTTGGAGAGAAGATCATATAGGTCATGTTGACCTTTATAATCTGAATCCTCCGAAAATTCTAGAAACTTGTGGCGTGTACTCTTAGTAGGTACAGAGGTGGAAGCCATAGCTTGCAAATGCAGACTGCTCTAACACTCAATGTAGTTGCAAAAGTGAGAAATGAGGAGAGAGGACTCCTATTTATAAATTTTCTAGAATGTTTAAGTGATGGCTCCCACTTTTTCATAGAAGTGACTTTTCCTTAAATTAAAACATAAGAGTCTTGGAAAGGAAAACTTTGACATTTGCGACCACATCAAAGAAAATAAACAATAAGAATGCTCTTTCAAGAAAAACCTTGAGAATGTACAGATACAAGTAGAATGTGGCCAAAATATCCTTGAAGCAAATGTGAAAAAAATTTCATTGCAAAAATAGGTTTGTTTATAGGTTTCACAGTATCTTTACAAAAAAAAGTTATGACAATGAAATTTCAGTTCCATCCATGCTCCAATCTGCAAGAACCTTGATTTTGTCTTCCAATCTCTTTCCAATCTGTGGACAATTCATAAAAGAGTAAAACATTTTCAAATCATGAACAATAGTGATAGAATAAGATATATATATATATATCTATATGTATATATGGAATACAACTCTTACCTTGTTCCCTCGTATTCGAAATTTGAAATCATGAAGATCATCATATCCCATGATAAGTAAGTGGTCTCTCAAGTTGGCCAAGTTCCAATGTTGATTAACTAAAACCACCTCCATATCATTGTTTGGTAACTTCACATTAATTTCAAATGAAGCTAAAGATCCCTTCGAGCTTTGCAAAGGTATCCACTCTCCTAGTTTACACATCCAACGATCATAATAAAATTTGATGTACAATGAGGTGTGATGTTTTAAATAGCAAAACCCTATACCTGTGTCACCAATTCTACAATGATATCTATCCCCTTTTGAAAATCCTTCTACATAACCCCAGTTTTCCCCAAACAATCCTTCTACTGCTTCGTATGTAATATCTTTACATAGGAACATTGTAGGAGTTTCTACAAAAGGAATGACTTGAAATATGAAAACAAAGCAATGGATTGGTAGAGTCCAATGAAGACCTATTGATCTAGACACTCGTGTGAATTTCAAAGAGTTATGTATGTCCATCACCATCTTACGCTTGAAAGATGATATGGACCAAAAATCAGGTTTTGGCCACTCTAAACTAAGAAGAGAGTCAACTTTGATAATCTCCAACCTTCCATATTCACCATCTGTGGAAGGAACAATGTACTTGTGAGTGTAAAAGAAGATCCTTTCACGAATAAGTTTAGCAGGAGGTACATCTGGAAACACTAATGCCCCAATGTCTGCATGTAATGCTTTGAAAGTTCCTGTAAGACTATGAAGTGGTTGCTCTTCCACTAAGTAGAAGGAAATATGACTATAGCAATGAAAAACATATGAGATGAGTAATTAAGACATTTAACACCATGAAGCATTGAAAAAATAGAAATACTCACAATGGATTGGATATCTAATTCTATTGGAGTTTTCTAACTTCATGGTTGAAACTGTGAAGACATGTTGTACAATAGCAACCATCCCACCATGTGTTTGCTGCTTAAAGCCTAAGAGCTTACCTTTCCAATGAAGATCCAAATTTCCACAATCTCAAACATGATGAGGACCAAGTCCAGATGGCTGCATGTACACCCATGCACCTTTGCAAAACTCTTGTGGTAGCCAACTTCCTTCCATTGTTTTGATGTTGCAGCACGTCATTGTGTGAACTTCGTCTTTTGGTCTCCTACGAGCTCTGGAGCTTTCCATGGGAGTAAGAGTTGTTGTCATTGCTGCAGAAGTTGGGAGAATGGTAGGAGGAGAAACAACGCTTCTGTTGTATGGTATGCAGGGAATAGAGGTGAAAAATATGAATTTTTGGGTTTTGGGTATGAAAATGGGAGATTGAAGAGGGAAAATAGATTTTTTTGAGTTATTTTGAAAAAAGTTACTTTTTTAGTTCACAAACATGCACGGATTTTGAATTAGAAGTAAAAAATAGCACTTTTGACCCTGAAAAGTGATATGGAGGTCATTTAATGGTATTTTATGATGAGTTTTACAACTTTTAAAAAATTTTGAATTTTTGGGCCCAGCCTGATTACAAGATTTCTTCTCTCTCTAGAAGACAACCCTGAACATAGAGGAATCTTGTCCCCTCTTCCCCCTTCAGCCTAGTACTTTATAGGGTATAGACTGTGGCCACCACCCTCTTCTGATTGGTCCATCACTAATCACTCCTTAAGCTAAAAGGCCCATCCAAGGTTCACCTTTTTTCCTAATGACCTGCATGAATATTGATTGTACATGCATACCAAGTACCTTGCTCATCAAATGTAACATCCTTAGATACAAGGAATTGCTTTATGGATGGACTCACCACGACCTATATCCCATCTGCTTTTCATCATATCCAATAAACACATACTTTTCAGCTTTAGATCCCAATTTATGTCTCAACTGAGATGGCACATATGAATAAGCCAAACATCCAAATACTTTGCAATGATCTAAGATAGGTATCTTACCCCACCATGCCTCATATGGTGTCATACCCTACAAGGCTTTACATGGTAGCCTATTGACCAAATATGTAGTATTTACAGCCTCAGCCCACAGATAATTTGGACAATTTTTCTCCTTCATCATTGATCTTTCAAACTCAACAAGAGTTCTATTTCTCCTTTCTGCTACACCATTTTGTTGAGGAGAGTACCTGCAAGTAACTTCCCTTTTTATACCTCCATTCCACAAGTAATCACTGAACTCATTTGAGAAATACTCTCCCCCTCCATGTGACCTTAGTCTCTTCAACTTTTGACTTGTAATTCTTTTTGCATACACATGATAATGTTTGAATGTATTAAATACCTCTGATCTATCTTTGATCACATAGATAGTGATCCACCTTGTAGCATCATCAACATAAATCACATAATATCTTGAACCATTGATACTGAAATCATTTGATGGTCCCCACACATCTGTGTGTACCAATTCAAGCTTCTCTGAATACATGAAACCATGCTTATTGTATGATTGCTTATGAGCCTTACCTAATTGACATACCTCACATATGTATGCCAATATGTTGACCTACAACATTAGGCAATCCAAGCACTCAACCATTGTTAACCATATCCTTAATACCTCTTTCATTGAAATGTCCAAGCCTTTTGTGCCAAAGATCTAACTCAGAGATCTTATGTCCTCCATAAGTGAGCAAGGCATGACCAACATTACCTTGAATCTTCAATGTGAAGAGTCTTCCTTCTTTCTTCCCTGAAACAATTTGTTTATACCCATTGCTAGGGTCTTCCACAAAAACTCCATCATTAGTGAACCTTAGTTCATAACCTTTTTCAACAATTTGCCCTACACTTATCAGACTCTTTAGAATTTTAAGAACATACAAGACCTTACTCAAAAGAGTAGTTCCATCTTTAGCTTTCACTGATCCAATTGACTTCACATTATACTTTGTATTATCACCTGTTTGAACTACATGATTAGTTATCTTATTTTCCAAATCAGTCATCAAGGCTATGTTACCACTCAGGTGATTGCTACACCCTAAGTCAATGTAGAAAACTCTTTGGTCTTCACTTTGCCTTTCACAAGTTGCATTCATAATTAAGGTTGAATCCTCCTTCTGATCTGAAGCATAGTTGTAGTAGGTATTGTTGTAGGATCGACTTTGGAAACCCCTCCTTGCATTTCTTCCAAAGTAACCTCTACTACCTCTACCTCTGAAATTACCTCTTTGCTTTCTGCCACCCCTTCCTCTTGAATTAAAGTTCTGATTATATCCTCCATTATTGTGAGTATTATGCCAACAATCATGAGCTAAATGATTTGTCTTACCACAAATCCAACAAGCTTTGGCTCCATCTTTATTGCTTCTGCCTTTTCCTCTACCTTTGCCACCTCCTCTTCCTCTTAGGAAGTTGGATTGGCTAGTTGTACCTTCTTCTTCATTTTCTTGTTGTTTGCCTTTTCTATTCTTCTTCTTATCCTTTGAATACATTGTTTGACCTACACTCTTATCACCATCACCTTTGACATCCTGCTCAAAAGTTAGCATGTGTCCTAGCAACTGATTTAAATCAGGAGTGAAATGATCTAGTGACAATTCAGTAGACAAAATGAATGGCTTCCATTTCTCATCTCCTCTCAAACCTGTGAGGATTTGCCTTACCAATTTATCCTCCTCAATATCTTCATCAACTGCTCCTAATGCATCTGTAATGTCCTTCATCCTTGTTACATAATCAAAAATGGATTGAGAGGCCTTCTTCTTGAATGTGGTAAATTCTGCCCATAAAGATGCCTTCCTTGACTTTGTAGTATTTTGAAAATGCTCCTCCAAAGCATTCCATATATCACTTGCACTTTCAAGACCTCTAATATGAGGTAGAAAGTAGTCATTGACTCCCATGTAGATAATTCTCCTTGCTTGAGCATATCTCTTTATCCAAGTCTTCAAATATGAGAGTTCATCCCTAGTTGGAACACTAGGATCTCTGAATTGTGGTTTTTCCTCTTGACCAGTGATGTAACCTATTAATTCTTTGCTCATAAGATGAGCCTCCATTCTCATTAACCATGCTGGATAGTTTTCTCTATCCAATTTCTCTATCTGAAGAGAATCTCCCATCCTTTCTTCACCTGTGTATTGAATTCTTCAAACTTTATGAGTAGTAAATGTACCTTTACTTCTAATGAAGTTCCTTTGGATCTTCTTGACAGCTTCAGACCTCCTTCTCAAGCTTTCACTTCAAAATTTAACCTTCTGAACCTTCAAGTATTGATTTTTGTATGATTGCAGCAGTCGGGGTCCTCCTTTCTTCAATTTTGATGATTCCTACTCTGATACCACTTATGGAGAGTATTAATCTCCAAAAGAACAAGTTATTCTTGATGTTAGAGCACCTCTATATCAAGAATGACTCAAAACCTTTACTAATTTGGTGGATCAATACTCAATTATCAAAATCTTGAACAAATTGTGAAGAATGTCACTACTCAAAAAGTCTGCTGCACATAACTCACTCATTGACTGATCCAATGTGTAAAGTTTTTTATAAAACTTTGCACAAGGTATCTCTATAGATTGCGCAACTTCTCCAATTTAAATCCTCTCAAAAGATTTAAGTATATCTTGAGAAATGAATTAAACAGTTCACCTATGTCTGAAACTGTTCTTCAGTATAGTCGAGTTTGACACCTGCAACTTCTAAAGCATGGTTCTCCCAAAGTACAACCCCTTTAATCAAATTCTTTTAGCCATACGTACATTACCTTCCAACTTAAAGAATGAGTCCTTGCTTGCTCAAAACTTTACACTGTGGAAGGAGAACTGACCAAAACATTAGCTTCAAATTTTGCACCTGTTGCAACTTCACTTCTTCACATTTACACATGTAAATGTTCCTACTCTCAATTCTCTCAGCCTGATCACAATTAGGATCTGAAAACTTGTACATAGGTCAATCAACTATAGAATTAGACTTGTACAAAATCATTTCACAAAAGATTAAACACAGAAGAAGTACTCAGCAAAAGATCAGGCTCAATATATCTTCTTCTCTGAAAATTTTACAACTGGATGAGAGAGAGATCTTCCTCACTTCTAAAGTGTCTAATGACTTCTATATCTTCTCATCTCAAGAGAGCATTTCAACAACGTACCAAGGTCGAGAGTGACTTCCATTTTGGCTGATTTTCGCACAATATCAATTTTCCCCTTACTTTGCTTTTCCTTTTGATGTTTTGGGGTTTTCAACCTTCGGGGGAATGGGGGAATGCATAGTACAAACTTCTTTGTAACTGGCGGAAGTATTTCTACTTCATCCCCTTCTTCTTATTCTCTTTGTTCATATAATTCTTCCATTTCCTCTTTGAATTCACTACGTTCATGTGTCTTTTTCTTAACTACATTTTCACTCTTCCTTTCCACATCTGTCTTTGTGTATTCTTGGGATCATGTGACCACTGCTATGGTAGATACTTTTTCGCTTTGTGACCTTGGTCTACCTCCACAAATGCATATAAGAACTTGGTCCTTATTGAGATTTTGGTGTCCTAAACACCACCTCTATAGTAGGGATTTGTTCTTGTAATTTAGGAGTGGGTTGCATTTTGATTTTGACATAGTTTTAATAATCAACTAACCCTTTCCCTTTGTGATATTCAACTCCCCTTTTAGGACAATCTTTTTCGTAGTGTCCTTCTCCACTACAATATCTGCGTAACGGAGTGAACCCAATGGGATTCTTTTCAATTGGGCATAGTTGAGCTATGTCCCCATGACCTCTACATCTCCAACATTGAATTGGAGCAACTCTCCTCCGTTCTTGTGTGGCCTCCTTGGGATAGCCACCTCCCTGACCTTGAGCACCATGCGGATATGTTTGTCCTCTTTTGGAGCAAGGTATAGGTGGTTCATTCTGAGCTAGTAGTCCTATATAGGGATGCTCCCTTGTGTTCAAAGATTGCATGGTCCCTCCTTCATAAGCCATTTTTTGATAGCATTGTTCCTCAACATGATTTGGTTTCTTGTAAAAGATGCAGAATCTTCTAGATGGAGGTCTATCAGTGACCAATATTGAGATCATGGGGAATTCTATGGCTATATGAACATAGCCATGGAATTTCTCACACCATGTATTAGATCTAAATACACCTTGGTTGTGTTCTAGGACTGCCTCATGCTTTATATTATGTCTCTTGAGTAAGAGTGGCGGCTTTCACTGCTTGAGTCACCAATTCCATTATCTATTCCTCTATCAATGAGGGTTTAATTTCTCATGACATACTTGTGTCCATGACAAAAGGTGACATTGTCAAAGTCGGGCTTTCATAGGCTAGATTCCTTAAGGGTGCACCTCCTAGTCCTTCCGTCGGTCTAGATAAGAGCTCTCGCCTTCTCTGTTGGCTTAATTGTACTTCTGCCCATACGCTAGATTCCTCTTTTGCAGCCATTAGATTGGTTGGCTGCCTAAGGCCTATATGCTACTACATTATGGGGTCTCTCAATCCTATGATAAACCTTCTTTTCAAAGTTTCATCATTCAAAGCATTCACTCCCATTTTCCTAAATAGTCTTTCCATATGTTGTATGTAATGAACAATACTCTGGTTTACTCCTTGTTGTAGATAATCCATATGCCGGGCAAGTCTGTCTTGAAATCCTTGCCTCTGGAATTCGGCCAAAACAACATCCTTTAGCACCTAATACATCACCCTCTCCTAAGTTGTCAGATTTCCATACCAATTTTTACCTCATCTTGGAGGGTTGTCGAAGACATTCTTAATCTTTGCCCTTGGTCTACGACTTCATTTTCCTCATAAGTTACTTCAAAAATTTCGATGAAATTATCAGGGTCCTCATCCGAGAGGCTCAAGAATCTTGGGAAGTCTCCCAGATGTATCAAAATTTGGTAAGCCATCTCAACAAGGGTGTTATATCAATGTCACTTTGTTCCCAGAAGTTTAAAGACCCTGGTTTTAGATCTCCCTCGAGATCTAAAACCAATACAATAATCTTTTCTTCTTCCATCTTTTCAATCTCCTTTTTCATAGCTTTCGTATATTTGGGGTTGAGTATATATATCCTTCCCCTAATAGAATTTGCATTTTCAACAAGAGGAATGGTGTAGTCTTCTAAATGCTTATTGTAAAAAGTGTGACAAGTGTCAAAGGATGGGTAAGCCTACACTAACATATGCAGCTCCCCTCACACCTATTTTGTCTCTAGTAAAGCCTTTTGAGAAATGGGGGATTGACTTCATAGGTCCCATCGATCCTCCCTTAAGACATAGATCGAATAGATACATCTTTGTATGCACTAAGTACATCACAAAGTGGGTAGAATCCAAAGATCTTAAGATAGATTGGGCCATTGACATGGAAAACTTTCTATATGAGCAGATAATTACCCGATTTGGATGTCCATTGCAGATAGTAAGCAATAGGGGGTCACATTTTATCAATGAGCTAATTGAAGAACTAATAAAGATGTATAAAATCAAATATAGAAAGAGCATGCCATATTATCCACGGGCAAATGGATAGGTCAGAGTCACCAACAAGATACTCGAATAGATCTTGACAAAAATAGTGGCCGCTCATAGAAGAGATTAGGATGAATGGCTTCTAGAAGCCTTGTGGGCATATCGAACTTCTTATTGAGTAACAACTAAATGAACTACATTTACAATAGTCTATGGAGAAGAAGCCATTTTTCTATCCCCATATGCATGACTCATGGCAAGAACTTGATCACTAGACTCATTTGAAGCATAGTTACCTTGAGCATTGTTCCTCCTTTGGTAGCATTCATTTGCCCAATGTCCTAGCTTCCCACAAATGAAGCATCCATTGCCTCTTGATCCTCTTCCTCTTCCTCTATTGTTCCTGCCTCTACCTCTTCCATTTGAAGATGAGCCTTCATTTGAGTCCTCTTGGTTGTCACTTTGCTTGCTTTGGCTTTGCCTTCCTCTTCCTCTACCTCTTGATGCATTGCCTCTTCCTCTACCTGCATATAGCATTTGACCTTGGGCACCTTTGCCCTTGCTTCCACCTTGCAATATTTCTTCATTAACCATTAAAGTGTTCAATTGATCAAAATCAGGCATGTTTTCCCTAGCATACAATGAGGATATGAAGTTCCTCCACTTGTCATCATCTTTAAGACCATTAAGTACAAATGCAACCATGTCATCATCATCAATTGAATGTCCTATGGCTGCCAATGAATCTCTAATACCTTTGGCTTTAATTATGTAATCATGTATGGATTGGTTACCTCCTTTCTTCAAGTTGTTGAGTTCATTTTTGAGTTGTACCTTCTTTGCCTTTGTGTTTGTGGTGAACATCTTCTCCAAATATTCCCACATCTCCTTGGCCGTTTCCATGCTTTGAATGTGACCTATCATTGTGTTGCTTACATGCTGAGATATCATAAACATAACCCTTCTATTTCTTACCTCCCATTCTCTAATTGCTCTCCTTTCTTGGTCGGTAGGGTTAGTTGGATCCGCAGCAATTGGCTTGACATCACCTCCATTGATTATGCCTCCTAAGTCCTTGCTCATGATGAAGTTTGTCATCCTAAACTTCCAAGGTTGAAAGTTGTCTTTGTCCAACTTCTCAATCTGGTTGGATACCTCTCCCATCCTCTTGAATCACCTAAATTTGAAATATGGTGTGGGATTACCTCCTTTGTTGAAAATGAAGTCCCTTTGTGTGATGAAGATGAAGCTCCCCCTTGGTTCCAAGTTTGCAACCTTGTTCAAGCTTTGAAAAGGCTTCAATAGTTGATTCCTTGGCTTGGCCTCCTTCTTTGTACTCTCCTTGATGTCCACAAGGAGCTCTGATACCACTGTTGGAAGATTTCTCCTCCAAATGCACAACAAGAAGCTTGGACCCTTCCCAAGACCTATCTGCCCTCAGACCAGTACTCACTAAAACTGCTATATCTCCCAATTCCCGAATCCAATCACAAAACCCTTTTAGCCACACAACCTAGACAGTAAGGGCTTTCCAATGAGCTATCAAGCATTGGATTTGGACACCTGTAGACCTATCAACTGAGTCACACAAAACAGCCCAGTTTTCCTAGCAGGTTTCGGGACAGAACAGCAGACAAAGAAATAACAATATCTCACAGTACAAGAAGAGTTTTGCCAAAATTCTTTTTGGAATAGAATCCTTGCTTTATAAGCTTTCCAGCAAGTACAAGAACTCTCAGAATGGAGCTTCCTACAAAGAGAAAAGGAAGTCCTAACAGGCTGCTACAGAAATGGAGCACCTTTTGGAAAGGGTAGGAGAGATATACAAGAGAATAAGAGCATCTATGAGAGCCTATGGCTCAATGACACATATGTCTGCAGCACCACGACTTCCTAGCATCCACACACACCTTGAATGAGCTTGGATGGTGTTTATATAGCTTTGGGAGCCTTCTATGACTCTTCATATGTCCTCCATGTCTCTTCACATGCCCTCCTTGTCTCTTCACTTGCCTTGTGACTTTGTCTCTTCATTGGAGTGGCTTTTGGTGGTCCAATGCCTCCTTTTGGATAAGGTTGCGCCTTCATCTTTGAACTTTGACTTTCCTAAGGTTCAAAAGCCTTCAAATGAAGTTATTTTATGAAAAACAAAACTTGAGCTTGCCCTAGAAATGTATATATTTTAACACTCCCCCTCAAGCTCAAGTTTCTTTTGCATTTGAAGTTGGTTCCTTGAGTTGTATGGCTTGCTTCAGCTTGGCAAGCTTTCCACCATCCAAGAACTTTGTTAGTAGATCAGCTACCTGGTCCCTTGTACTTACATGATGAATATCCACTTCCTTTTCAAGCACCTTCTCCCTTATGAAATGATAGTGGACTTCGATGTGTTTGCTCCTTGCATGAAACATGGGATTGTTTGCAAGATATATGCTTGATATATTATCTCCAAACAAAGGAACTGATCCAACCTGCACATTCAAGTCTTTCATTAGCTTTTTCATCCACATTATCTCACATGTAGCTTGGGCCAAGGCTCTATATTCAGCTTCGGTTGAAGACAAAGCAACCGTGGGTTGCTTCTTTGAACTCCATGATACACAATTGTTTCCTAGCATGATCACATAACCTGTAGTGCTTCTTCTATCATCTTTGGAGCCCGCCCAATCAGCATCCGCATATCCTTTGAGCTCTAATGCTCCTCCATAAGCATAGAAAAGTCCTTGATTTATTGTACCTTTGATGTACCTGAGTATCCTCTTTGCTGCATTCAAATGATCATTAGTAGGAGCATGCATGTATTGAGAAAGTACTCCTACACTAAATGCCAAATCAGGTCTAGTTATGGTTCCATATATAAGTGAGCCTATTAGGCTCCTATAGGTATGAATGTCCTCAAGTTCTTCTCCTTGGGTGGAGCTAAGTTTGGTATTTACATCCATTGGTTGCTTTAGTGGTTTGCATCCACTCATTCCAAACCTGTACAATACATCCAACAAATATTTTCTTTGCATTAAGTAGAGACCATCATTTTTGTACATAACCTCAATGCCCAAGAAGTATTTGAGGATTCCAAGATCTGAAATCTTGAATTCCTTCCCAAGTTTTACCTTAATTTCTTTGATACCTGCATCATTATCACCTGTTATGATAAGATCATCAACATATATGCATATGTATATAGATTCTCCATCAACCCTTTTGATGTAAAGTGAAGGATCTGAATCACTTGCAACATAACCACACTTCATTAGGTACTCAACCAATCTCTGATTCCATGCTCTAGGTGCTTGCTTGAGCCCATACAAAGCCTTCTTTAGTTTACATACAAAATCATGCTTCTTTTCATCTTCATAACCTATGGGTTGATACATATAAACCACTTCTTCCAAATTTCCATTAAGAAAAGCATTTTTAATGTCCAATTGATACATTCTCCATCTTTTAGAAGCAGCCACTGAAATTAAAGTCCTAATTGTATTCTTATTTGCAACAGGACTAAAAGTTTCTTCATAATCAAGCCCATATGTTTGTGTGTAGCCCTTAGCTACTAACCTTGCTTTGTACCTTGCCAAAGATCCATCTGAATTCCTTTTGACTTTGTACACCCATTTGTTTGTGACTACCTTCATGCCTTCTTCTCTAGGTACCAATTCCCAAGTTTGGTTTTCCTTGAGAGCTTGAATCTCCTCATCCATAGCATCTCTCCATTCCTTGTGTTGGCTAGCTTCCTCATAGCTTGATGGTTCCTTATCTTTGATAACCTGTGTCATGTAAGCATAATGCTTTGCAATAAAGCTATCATAAGTGAGCTTTTGAATAGGATGTTTTACCCTATTTGACCTCCTTTCACTACCTGTGATTGGATATTTCTTCAATGTCCGTTTCTTTTGCACTTCAGGAGTAACAACTTCTTCAAATTCATCTTCATCTTCACTTGAATGAAAATCTCTTACCAAGTTACCTCCATTACCTCTATTGTGGCTACATTCTGATGTATGCTCTAACTCCTTTTGCTTTCCCTTCCATGATGATGAGCTTTGTGAAGGACTTGGCATACTTGGTCCACTCAATGTAGTGCTAACTTGCACTTGCTCTTCATGTACCTGATCTGCATGTACAAGATCTTCTTCCTGCAAATCATTCACACCTCCATACCAAGGTTTTAACTCATCAAACACAACATCCCTTGACACTCTAAGATTTTTAGTGACCGGATTATAACACCTGTACCCCTTTTGCTCATTTGAGTAGCCAACAAAAATGCATTTTTCAGCCCTAGCATCAAGCTTACCTTCTCTTACTTCCTGTGGGACATGAACATAGCATATGCAACCAAAAATCCTTAAATGAGACAAATCTGGTTTCCTTTGATAGTATACCTCATCTGGAGTAAGATCATGAACTCCTGAAGTTGGTATCCTGTTCATAATATATGCTGCTGTGGTTGCTGCATCAGCCCAATATGAGAAAGGTACATTCATCTCATTCAACATGCATCTAGCTATCTCTGCAATTTGTCTATTCTTTCTTTCTGAAATACCATTTTGTTGAGGGGTATACCTGCATGTGTATTGCCTCCTTATGCCTTCATCTTCTAAGAACCTTGTGAACTCATTGGAGAAATATTCTCCCCCTCCATCTGACCTTAGGGTTTTAATCTTATGACCTGTTTCATTCTCAACAAGTGCTTTGTACTTTTTGAATACTTCAAACACATCTGATTTTTGCTTGATTATATACAACCAAATTTTCCTTGAACAATCATCAATAAAGGTAACAAAGTACCTATTACCTGCATGTGAAGGTTCTCTTGAAGGTCCCCATACATCTGTATGCACTAAATCCAAAACCCTTGGAGAAACATACTTGCTTGACTTGAAAGGCAACCTAGTTTGCTTCCCAAATTGACAAGCTTCACATACCTCATGAAGATGTGATGTTGAGAAGTTTGGAAGCCCTTTGACCAATGCACTTTTCTCCATGTTCTTTAGCTTTTCAATGTTTACATGTCCTATCCTTTTATGCCACAAATCCAAATCTGCAATTCTTCTATTTCCTGAAGTGATGAACATTACCTTGTTGGGGTTTTGGTTGATATTGAGAGTAAACATCCTTCCATGCTTCTCTCCTTTCGCCACAAGCTGAAATCCATTCTTTGGATCCTCTATGAAGCAACCTTTGCTATTGAACTTCACTTGGTATCCTTTATCTACCATTTGACCAACAGAAATGAGATTCTTTGTAATAGTAGGGACATATAATACCTCGGATAGTGTCTTGCTCTTCTTGCCATCCTGAAATTTGACATCTCCAATGTGTTTGATCTCATGCTCGGTGTTATCACCTGTCTCTACACATCCTCTTTGCTTTGGAGCCTGTAAATTGCAAAACATGTCCTCCCTACAAGACATATGATTGCTACAACCACTATCTATGTACCAAGTATCATCCTTCTCATGTTTACTATCCCCATATGCATGACTCATGGCAAGAACTTGATCACTAGACTCATTTGAAGCATAGTTACCTTGAGCATTGTTCCTCCTTTGGTAGCATTCATTTGCCCAATGTCCTAGCTTCCCACAAATGAAGCATCCATTGCCTCTTGATCCTCTTCCTCTTCCTCTATTGTTCCTGCCTCTACCTCTTCCATTTGAAGATGAGCCTTCATTTGAGTCCTCTTGGTTGTCACTTTGCTTGCTTTGGCTTTGCCTTCCTCTTCCTCTACCTCTTGATGCATTGCCTCTTCCTCTACCTGCATATAGCATTTGACCTTGGGCACCTTTGCCCTTGCTTCCACCTTGCAATATTTCTTCATTAACCATTAAAGTGTTCAATTGATCAAAATCAGGCATGTTTTCCCTAGCATACAATGAGGATATGAAGTTCCTCCACTTGTCATCATCTTTAAGACCATTAAGTACAAATGCAACCATGTCATCATCATCAATTGAATGTCCTATGGCTGCCAATGAATCTCTAATACCTTTGGCTTTAATTATGTAATCATGTATGGATTGGTTACCTCCTTTCTTCAAGTTGTTGAGTTCATTTTTGAGTTGTACCTTCTTTGCCTTTGTGTTTGTGGTGAACATCTTCTCCAAATATTCCCACATCTCCTTGGCCGTTTCCATGCTTTGAATGTGACCTATCATTGTGTTGCTTACATGCTGAGATATCATAAACATAACCCTTCTATTTCTTACCTCCCATTCTCTAATTGCTCTCCTTTCTTGGTCGGTAGGGTTAGTTGGATCCGCAGCAATTGGCTTGACATCACCTCCATTGATTATGCCTCCTAAGTCCTTGCTCATGATGAAGTTTGTCATCCTAAACTTCCAAGGTTGAAAGTTGTCTTTGTCCAACTTCTCAATCTGGTTGGATACCTCTCCCATCCTCTTGAATCACCTAAATTTGAAATATGGTGTGGGATTACCTCCTTTGTTGAAAATGAAGTCCCTTTGTGTGATGAAGATGAAGCTCCCCCTTGGTTCCAAGTTTGCAACCTTGTTCAAGCTTTGAAAAGGCTTCAATAGTTGATTCCTTGGCTTGGCCTCCTTCTTTGTACTCTCCTTGATGTCCACAAGGAGCTCTGATACCACTGTTGGAAGATTTCTCCTCCAAATGCACAACAAGAAGCTTGGACCCTTCCCAAGACCTATCTGCCCTCAGACCAGTACTCACTAAAACTGCTATATCTCCCAATTCCCGAATCCAATCACAAAACCCTTTTAGCCACACAACCTAGACAGTAAGGGCTTTCCAATGAGCTATCAAGCATTGGATTTGGACACCTGTAGACCTGTCAACTGAGTCACACAAAACAGCCCAGTTTTCCTAGCAGGTTTCGGGACAGAACAGCAGACAAAGAAATAACAATATCTCACAGTACAAGAAGAGTTTTGCCAAAATTCTTTTTGGAATAGAATCCTTGCTTTATAAGCTTTCCAGCAAGTACAAGAACTCTCAGAATGGAGCTTCCTACAAAGAGAAAAGGAAGTCCTAACAGGCTGCTACAGAAATGGAGCACCTTTTGGAAAGGGTAGGAGAGATATACAAGAGAATAAGAGCATCTATGAGAGCCTATGGCTCAATGACACATATGTCTGCAGCACCACGACTTCCTAGCATCCACACACACCTTGAATGAGCTTGGATGGTGTTTATATAGCTTTGGGAGCCTTCTATGACTCTTCATATGTCCTCCATGTCTCTTCACATGCCCTCCTTGTCTCTTCACTTGCCTTGTGACTTTGTCTCTTCATTGGAGTGGCTTTTGGTGGTCCAATGCCTCCTTTTGGATAAGGTTGCGCCTTCATCTTTGAACTTTGACTTTCCTAAGGTTCAAAAGCCTTCAAATGAAGTTATTTTATGAAAAACAAAACTTGAGCTTGCCCTAGAAATGTATATATTTTAACACCTCCAACCAATAAGAGAATGGTAACATACCTTCATTTATGAGACGTCTAGCTATCTCAACCAAATGCCTATTGTTCCTCTCTACAACACCATTTTGTTGAAGAGTGTACCTTGGCCTTCAAGATTTGGTAGTGCCTACACTAAACGTGCTTTGCACATGCTTTTTAACTTGGGAATATTGATATGTCCTATCTTCTTGTGCCAAAGATCAATCCCTGCAATCCTTTTGTTACCAATCATCACATAACATACCTTGTTGTGTGTAGGAGCAACATCTAGTGTGAACAATCTACCTTCTTTCCTTCCCTTGGCAATGACCTTACCTCCTTGCTTCACCATGCATCCTTTTGCATCAAATATAACCTACATACCTCTCTCTACCATCTGTCCTATAGAGATAAGGTTCTTGGAAATAGATGGAACATGGAGCACATCTTTAAAAGTCTTGAGAGATTTACTTTCACCTAGATTCACATCTCCCACACATGTATGTGTAATGGGATGCTCATGTTATCTCCTATCTCCACACAACCTTTTGAGCTTGGGACCTGCATATAAACAAAATATTCCTCCATATATGACATGTGATTAGAGCATCTAGAGTCTATATACCACTTTGTGTCCTTGGGATCACTAGTGTAGCCATGTCTTATGGTTAAGAGGGTCTCCTTCTCATCATCCTTCTTGGAGTTGTTAGCATAGTTCCCTTGCTCCTTCTTCTTCTTGCCTTTGTCATCCTTGAACCAACAATTTGAAGAAATATGAATATGCTTACTGCATATAAAACAAGTTTTACCTTGATGATGGTTGGTCTTTCCTTTTCCATTCTTGCCCTTCCTTGAAGATGATGCTTTGATATCTCCTTCTAAATCTAAATCTTACTCCTTGGACTGCTTCCACTTTCTTTTTCCTCCTTTCCCCTTTTTGCCACTCTTGCCTTTGCCTTTGCTAGCATATAGGACTTGTGAGTGACCATCCTTTTTGGATGTGTCTCCTATGGAAACCTCTTCTGCAACTAGGTGTGGGATCAACTCCTTAACAATTGGTAGAGGATCTCCATACAAGATGGTAGTAATAAGGGGTTTCCACTTGTTTTCCCCTCTCAACCCATTGAGAGTAATCTGTACAAGGTCTTCCTCATCTACTTTGTAGCCAATGGATGCCAATTGCTCCCTCAACTCCTTCACCCTCAAGGTGTAGTTAACAATAGATTGACCACTACCCTTTTTCAAGGAATGGAGTTCATTCTTAAGTTGCATCTTTTTGCTTCTTGTGGAAATGGAATATATCTTCTCTAAGGCCTCTCAAACATCTCTAGCATGATCAAACTCTGATATATGTCCAATCATAGTGTTAGAGATTAGTTGTGATATGTAGATGATAGCTCTCCTATTCCTTTCCTCCAAATCCACATTGGGCTTATCTTCATCTCCACACACAATAGGCCATAAACCTTTGCTCATGAGGTAATTCATGACTATGAAATTCCATGGTGGATAGTTGTTTTTATCAAGCATCTCCACTTTTTGGCCTAGATCGACCATAATGAATGGGAAATTGAGGTTACACTAAAAAGTACCTCTTAGCCTTGATGTCCAAGCTTTTGTGTCCTTCTCCTAGAGTTTTCAAAGGATGTTTCCTGTTCTGATACCAATTGATGGAACTAATCCCTCAGATTTTCACACTAGAAGTGAAATGAATCCATTACCTACCCTTCATACACCTTTTCTGCTATCATGCAGCAAAACTCTGATTCACCTACCTTACACCAATTCAAATAATCTAAGCTTTTTGCAAAACTTATTATTGTTCATGCACTTTCCAAGAAGCTATAGAACACCTCAAATGGATTTGTTTAGGTCAGTGAACAACTCTGTACAAAATAGACTATGTAAAGATGTAGGATATGCAAAAATTAGGGTTATAGAGATACAACAATTTCTTTGCATAAAAAATTGATTCCAAGAATCTCTCTTAAAAATTAAGATGCATATATAAGCTATAGAATGCACTTTAAATCTCTTGAATTGGATATGTACACAAGGAGTTACAACTGTTATAAACAGACTATGTCTATACCTACAAGAGACTAGAGGGGTGTGGGCTTGATATCCTCCTTTCTCCTCCTTTGTGCATGTAACACCCTCCTCTCTGCCTTTTCCTAGCTTGGACAGCTTTTCTTCATCTCCTTGAGCCTTGGATGACTCTCTCCTTGATCCTCCTTGAGTATATGTCTCTTGCTCTTCAATGACCTACAAGGCTTCCATACATTTGATGACTCTTCACCTTCTTTTATAGCTTTTGGATGCCTTTTTTTAATTTTTGACTACCTTAGGACTGCCTTGCCTAACCTTTTGTGATCTTGAGACAACCCTAAGTGATCTAAGTTGTGAATTTTTTCCACATTAAGGTCTTTTGACCCCTTTGTCCACCTAAAGCTTGCATAGTTCACACTTCCAACAGGAATATGATCACATGCACCAATAAATCCTCTTATCCTATCATGGGAGTTGGTAAGATCATTCTAACTACTAATGATGGTTATTCTTTTACATTGTCGGATGCTTTATTTGTGCTAGGGATCAAGAAAAATTAATTATCAGTTTCAACATTAGCAAAGATCTGCTTTGTTGTGAAATTTATTGATGACAAATATAAAGTTCATGATCTGTCAAATGGTAACATCATTTTTAATTTTGGCATTTTACATCTTGGGATGTATAAGCTCATAGATTATGAAAAATCTATGAATGATTTAACATGTGCATTTCAAGATTCTTAGGCTATGTGAGATGCAAAGCTTTGGCATGCCTGCTTTAGTCATCTAACTTTTGCTAGTTTGTTACATCTGCAGAAAATTGAAATGATGTGCTCTTTGTTTAAACTTGAGGCACTTGGTAAACATGTCTGTGAAGGCTGTATTTTGGGCAAAATGTAGCGTTCATCCCTCCCAAAAGATGGTTTAGTTCCAACCACTCAAAAATTGTAGCTTGTTCACAATGATATCTATGGTCCTATGCAGACACCTTCTTTTGGGAGCTACCTTTACTTCATGAATTTCATTGATGATTTTTCTAGGCATGCATGGGTGTATCCACTGAAAGAAAAGTCCAAAGTGTTTATGTGCTTCAAAAAGTTTTTTGTTTTGGTTGAAAATTAGTTAGCATGTAAAATGGGCACCCTCCATTCTAATCGAGGGGACGAATATATGTCTTCTGACTTTAATTCATTTTTGGTTGAATCGAAAAGATTTCATCACTTCGATCAGCATTCAGAAAAATTAAAAAGTTTCTTACAAATTGGTGAATTCTAAAACTATTAAAAATATTATCCATGCATTTTTTAACTTTCCTTTGATTAGCTACGAGATTAAGAAAGATGAAATTGTGCTCTAAACAGACCATGAAGGGGGATAACAAATGTGTACATCTTGTTTCTTTGATTGCAATTTGTATGATATTGCAATAATTCTATATATGAACATGAACTCAAACTTGTGTGATAGTTGTTAGTATCACCATTAAAAATTTTGGTCAGAATGGTATTAAGTTGGTATTATTGATAATAAATTTCCTATTATTAGCATGAGATAATAGTTGCACATGTTGGAGTTAGATGTCTGCGGAAGCACGCTAACAACACAAGGAAGAAGAAGAAGCTTGGAGCATAACACACAATACTAAATGTGTTACCATTAGAATGTACAAAAGATAAGTAGCTCATAAGGCCAATTGGTGTATATACAAGCCGGGGGAAAAAACCTCCTAAAGAGGGAAAAAAGTGCCCCGATGGTCCTAGATTGTTCACACACATCATTACCTAAATATATCACCAAATCCCCCCTGGAAGTGATGTGGTGAACAAGGAGCTGGAACTCATGTATAAGGAAGTTCCAAGCTATGTGGAAATCACTCCACAAAAGGAAGTAAGCCCAAATCTTTGCGGAAAGCTTCAAACTTCTCCCTAGGTAGAGCCTTCCTAAAAAGGCCTGCAATGTACTCCTGCATGGCACATATGCCAAACTGATCTCCCCAACAGATAAATTTTCTCTGCCATAACGATAATGCACCTCAATGTGCTTAGTGCGAGCATGGAACACAGGGTTCCTTGCAACTACCGATGCACTCTGACTATCAGTAAGGATGGTGGTGGTAGAAGACTGACCAACACCCAAATCAGCCATAAGGCATCTGAGCCACACACACTCAACAGTCGCTATGAACATTGCCCTATACTCAGCCACACAACTCGAAGTGGCCACAATAGGCTGCTTCTTGCTCAACCAAGATATACATGAGCTACCAAACATGAAGCAAAAACCACTAGTGGACACACAAGTGTCATAGCAACTAGCCCAGTCAGATTCAGAAAAAGCATGCAAATCTGGCGGTAATGATCCCCCCTTGGGATAAAACAACCCAAGTAGCTGGGTACCACTCAAGTAGTGAAAGATGTGCTTAACTACCTCCCAACGCTTGACGCCTAGGCAATGCATAAACCTGCTCATCTCTGAGACAACAAACTGAATATCTGGTCGAGTAATGCATAAGTAAATCAAGCATCCAATAGCCTGCTGATAGAGAACAACATCAAATGCATCTCCAACATCCTGAAGACTCAATCGTAAACTTGTCTCCATAGGAGTGGCAATAGGCTTACAGTCTTCAAGGCCAAAATACTGCAATAATGTGTCAATATATTTCATTTGACACAAAGCC
The DNA here is from genome assembly GCA_020310875.1 of Ceratopteris richardii. Taxonomy (NCBI): domain Eukaryota; kingdom Viridiplantae; phylum Streptophyta; class Polypodiopsida; order Polypodiales; family Pteridaceae; genus Ceratopteris; species Ceratopteris richardii. The sequence continues at coordinate 202,734,555 of CM035408.1, forward strand.
ATTCCACCATCAACTTGCATAAATTGAATGCCCAAATAGTGACGCAAATGCCCCAAATCAGACATCTCAAACGAGGCATGTAAATCAGCCTTAAAATCAGCAATATGCCTCTCATGAGGACCAATGAGCAGCATGTCATCAACATAAACCACAATGATCAAAAGTACATCATTAGCACACTTTACATATAAGGTGCTTTCAGTTGAACTATTTTCAAAATCATGTGCAATCAGATAGGCATGTATCTTTTCATACCAAGCACGTGGTGCTTGCTTTAAGCCATATAATGCCTTCTTTAACCTGCACACCTACTTCTCATGCCCTTTTTGCACAAAGCCACGGTGCTAAAAAACATACCCTTCTTCATGCAAGTCACCATTCAAAAATGTTGTTTTGATATCCAACTGATGTAAATTCCAACCATCATGAGCTGCAAGTGCATAGATGCTACGAACAGTATTCATTCAGCAAGTAGGTGCAAAGGTCTCATCAAAATCAATGCCTCTTTCATGCGCATAACCCTTTGCAACAGGCCTAGTTTTATACTTGTCACTGTACCATTAGGCTTACGCTTCAGCTTGTATACCCACTTAGTCCCAATGGCCTTCTTTCCAGGAGGCAAGTCACATAAAGACCAAGTGCCATTCTTCATTATAGCATCATATTCAGATTGCATTGCAGCCATCCAAGTTTTTGAATTTTGTGCTTCATCAAACGAAACAGACTCATTCTCATCACAGAGACTAGATGCAGCCATAGCATAACAATCTGATGCAAAAGAGTCACTATGAGAGCCTAAACGAGTACGATATGATAGAGGTCCATCTAATTTGCTATCATGCAAAGTTTGCACAAGCCATTTTGGCATAGTTTTTGCCTGCTCAATATCAGCTCACTCATCAACAAGTGCATCATGTAAGTCTACATGATCTGCATCATCACATGAAACCTACAAATGCTAAGAAGTTGCCTCATTAGGACAAGCAATAGACTGTCCACCTATAAAGAGAGGCAGCAAAGTATCATACATGTCTTTGAAGCTAAGAGATGTCTCCTTAGTACATGAAAGCAATGGATGAATAGCATCTTCCACAAAAACAACATCACAGCTAACCAAAATGTGTTTAGTTTGTGGATGATACAGAGGATAGCCTTTACTTTCAGAATTGTACCCAACAAAAATACATTTTACTGCTTTATCATCCAATTTTCTGCGATGTTGTTCAGGCACTAATGCATATGCCAAATAACCGAAAACATGCAGATGAGCAACAAATGGCTTGTGATCATGCCAAGCCTCATATGGAGTGATAGACTATAGTGCTTTAGTGGGACACCTATTAAGTACATATGCTGCACACATGACAACCTCAAGCCAGAATCTATATGGTAAAGCCTAACTCTTGACCATACATCTCGGCATATCCATGAGTGACATGTTCTCGTGTTCAACAACTCCATTCTGTTGAGGTGTATACAACACTATACACTAATGTTTTATCCCACATTTAGCCTGAAATGCATTAAAATCAGAAGGCATATATTCCCCCCTCGATTAGAACGGAGGGTGCCCATTTTTACATGCTGACAGATTTTTAGCCAAAACCAAAAACTGTTTGAAGCACATGAACACTTCGGACTTTGCTTTCAATGGATATACCCATTCATGCTTGGAAAAATCAGTAATGAAAGTCACGAAGTAAAGATAATTTCCAAAAGAAGGAGTCTGCATAGGACCACAGACATCACTATGTACAAGCTGCAATTTTTGAGTAGCCTGAATTGAACCATCTTTTTGAAATGAGGAACGCTGCATTTTTCCCAAAATAGAGCCTTCACAAACATGGTGCCTCAAGTTTGGGCAAAGAGGACACCATTTCAGATTTCTGCAAGTGTAGCAAACTAGCTAAATTCAGATGAGTAAAGCGTGCATGCCAAAGCTTTGCATCTGACATAGCCTAAGAATCATGTACTACACATGCCGAATCATTCATAGATCTCTCATAGTCTATGAGCTTATAGAGCCCACAACATAAAATGCTAGAAGAAATAATCACGTCGCCATTTGACAGATCATGAACTGTACACTTGTCATCAATAAATTTCACAACCAAGCCAATCTTGGCTAATGTAGAGACTGATAACAGATTTTCCTTGATCCCTGGCATAAACAAACCATCTGACAAAGTGAAACAGATAACAAATTTTCCTTGTTGGCGCATGTAACAGTATTCCTTGTAGGGGAAGGCTCGAGTGAAGAGAAGAAATTGCACTGCGAGGTAATGTGTTTGGTCGCCCCATTGTCAAAGTACCAAACATCTGAGTCTACTACAGACCTTCACTGCTCATGAGAAGATGGGTCAAAACTGCAAACAGTAATAAACTCCCATTCTTCTTCCTACACAAGATTAGAAGAATCTATTTTCAGTGTAGAGGCCTTTGCAACAACCATTCTAGCCTCCTTTTTCTTTGCCTCTTTTGCAGCCAGTTTTAGACAGTTCTTTATGATATGATCATTCCCTTTACAGTACTTGCAAAACAATTTCTACTTTTCTGATTTCTTCTCATCTTTATCTTCCTTCTTCGAATGTGCAGCATTTGCAGATTTCTGCTTACTAGTTGAAGAGCTCCATTTTCCTTTGCTCTTCTGACTAGTGAGGAAAGCTTGATCAGCAACACGCATAATGGACCTGTTCTTCCTAGACTAATCTTCTTACAACAGAACAGAGATTAACTCCTAAAATGACAAGGCATTTGGATTGCCTTTTATCATCAACCGAAGAGTAGAAGCAAAATTCTGGTATGAATCAGGAAGACCATTCAAAACGGTCTGCACAAGTGAGCTATTTGGTATAACCTCATCAGCAAAAATCAACTGTTCCTTCAAGTCTTTGATCTTTGTTAGAAAATTGTCCATAGAATCACCTTCATTCATGTGCTCACTCTCCAACTGTTTTCGGAGGTAAGCAACACGAGCCTCATTCCTAGCTTGGTACAATGTGGTAAGTGTATTCCAAGCATCCTTAGATGCTCTACAAGAGCGAATGTGAGGAATAATGGCACGTTTGACTAACAAAGCTATCAATGCATATGCCTGGGCATCTCTGCCATCCCAACGAATTTGCTCTACAGTAGGTGCAACAAAAACCATAGCACGAACAAGAATATGCAGAATATCATCATCTTCAACACCTTCTGCAACATCTTTAGTACCTACAGTTGTAACAATTGCAGGTGTGATAGGACGTTTTTCAACACCCTGCACAATGTTCCACAATCCTTTTGCAACCAATACATGTCGCATCAAATAAGCCCATAACGAGTAGTTGGTACAATCCAACTTATCCTCAATAGCCAACATGTGGAATACATCATTGCTTTCAGCGATGGCCAGTGACTAAAATACTTTGATGCAGAAAATTGATTGTATCTCAAAAAACTTGTTCACCGCATTACTCCTAGGGGGGATTTGTTGATATATTTTGGTAGTGATATGTGTGAACACACTAGGACTACCGGGACACTTTTTTCCCTCTTTAGGAGGTTTTTTTCCCTCGGCTTGTATATACGCCTATAACCCTAATGGGTCACTTATCTTTGTACATTCTCTTGGTAATACATTCAGTATTGTGTGTTGTGCTCCAAGCTTCTTCTTCTTCCTTATTCTATTCGTGTGCTTTTGCAAACCCTAGACTCCAACATGTGTGGCATTTGGATCTAGGTTTCCTACGTCAAGGGTATCATTGTGGAGCTATCAAGAAGGAGAGTCCATTGAGGTGCATCACCATCAAAATACTTTAAGGTGTAATTCAACGATTACTTTCATGTACCATGGAGACTCCAGTTAGCTCTAAAGATGTGTATGACACTTTGGTTCCTCTTTTTATAGGTGGACAATGAAGTTGTAGTCCAAATGATGCAATTTTCTCAGCCTTTATAAGTTCCACATGATGGTGCACATAATTCTATCTTTGATGCAGATTTACATGATGCACCTAATGAGAGGATTGACATAAAAGAGGCTAAAATTATGCCTAAATGGTTGGTGTAGACTTTGAGAAATAGCAAACTAGATGCACCTATGTCATATCATACTCATACTAGCTCTCATAGTGCTTTCTTTGCATCAAATTGTTATGCAATGGTTGCTTCTAGTCTTTGTGATGAGAATGAGCCTATTTCTTTTGATAAAGCACAAAATTTAGAAAATGGGATGGTTGATATGCGATCAAAATATGATGTTGTTATGAGAATGGTACTTGGTCCTTTTGTGACTTCCCTCTAGGAAAAAAGGCCATTGGCACTAAATGTGTATACAAGCTGAAATGTAAGCTTGATGGAACAATTGAGAGGTATAAGGCTGAGCTTGTTGCAATTTTGTCATTGAATATTGTGAACCTATTGCCACATCTTCAATAACAGTCAAAGTGCATTGGTGGTTATGAGCAACCGTGTGTTCCATGCTTGCACAAAGCATATTGAGGTGCATTATCATTATTTTGGCATATGTGCCCACACAGGATAAGGTTGCAGACCTTTTCACCAAGGCTTTGCCTAGGGACAATTTCGAAGCTTTTCACAAAGCTTTGGGCTTACTTCCTTTTGTGGATTGATCTCTTTCTGCATAGCCTGGCACTTCCTTATACATGTGCCAACTCCTTGTTCACTGCATCACTCCCAAGGGGGACTTATTGATATATTTTGATAGTCATATGTGTGAACACACTTAGGACCATTAGGGCACTTCTTTCCCTCGTTAGGAGGTTTTTTTCCTCGAATTGTATTGTTACAGGAGGATTTGTGTGAAGATAGTGGTCTACTAGTATGACCCTTGATGTAGAGGACAAAGAAAAGATCCCCACTTGAGGATAGTCAAGTAATCTACATTGATAAATACGTGTGCATATGTTAGCATGGAGATGATTGTCAAATAAGAGTTTGTGTAAAAGTGGGCATGTCTAGCCAAGGGCTTCTGTACACATTCGGATTTCAAATGAAGTTATGAAAATAGAACCTGTTTTTATGGAGCAACAGCAACCCGATACCCACGTGATGTGTTGATGATGAGAGTTGGCTGTCTGATAAGAAGGTTCACCAATGTCAGATGCCAATGTTGGGTGTCTCACTTGGATGTTCTGTTGTTTTATCCTGGGAGTACCATGATGTTTTGTGGCATGCGCCACATGCATATTGTGGCCTCAATATATTTGTGATCAAGCGATCTTTTGATTTTGATGCAGGTCATGAACACTACTTCTCTACAATCTCTCTTGCATGTCACAAGACGAGGGGCGAGGGCTGTGGAGCTTGTATTCCCTCTTCATGATAACCTCTCGTACACAACCGCATGGCGGACATCAAAAGGGGTTATGCCGCATTGATATACCTACAGGGGGAGGGAATTCAAAGGAGAGCTCTCTCGAAGTTCTTTGGGTGTGGCAGAGAGTTGCAGTCTGCTGGCCCCTATCAGGTTTGGCACGAAGGGAAGCCTCCAAGGGATTGTGCTCATTATTTTCGCACGGGGGAAGCGTTCAATGGCTATTGTCCTCTTGCACAATTTTCTTGGCTCTTGCAGGAAGGGAAAACGAGGAGAGGAGTGGGAAGTACCCCGGGAATGAACACATACGGGGAATGACAGCTATCCATCAAGGGAGGAAAAGACCATATATGCAGCAGAGGGGAGGAGTCGTCTTCTTCTTCGTTTTTTGACTACTGTTGTTTTGGTCGGGGGTTTTTTTTTGGCGATTTTGGCTGTGTTCTTCTCTTCGAGAGGTCCTAGGCATAGAGGAGAGCGGAGAAGGAGGAAGATCTCTGTCTGTTTCTTTTCTCGCTTCTGGCCAGGGAACTCATTTTTTTTTACTGTGCATCGAGGCGATATACGGGGAGATACTGGAGGCGGCAGAGTTCGCATCACAGGGGGGGGGGGGGGCAACTACTATTCATTCCATCTGCCATACTTCATCTCCTGTGCTCTCGTGGGCTGGCTTGTAGTTGCTGTACAGGGGGCGGCTGAAGTGGAACTGCACAGTCATCATATTCTAGGACCTGCACAAAGGACGAGCCTTCAAGAGACAACCGGGCAAGTTGTGGACTTGGTGACCAGGACTTGGTGACCAACAGGAAGGATTGTTCATCGACTCCTTGAACATAAGTGACTCAATTTTTTTTCAGAGCTTAGATTTTTCCGTCAAGTAAGGTGTATCCAATTTTCGGAAATCTACTGGGTTTAATTCTTGGGTTGTCTGTGTCCATGGATGAGAAAAGGGAGTTCTTCCGTTATTAGCTATGTGCCTTTATGTCACTTCTGTTGGGTAAGCAAAAGCACAAGGCTCGGCACGTAAAGGGAAAATGGTGAGCACATTGCAGACTGTGAGCAGCCCAACATAACTGAGGAATGATCTCATGGTTTGGAAAATTATTGGTAGACGAATCCCATCAAGGACAGTTGTGATTTGCTCATCGGTTCATGATAAATCACTGCATATTCTCAGCATCTCACATGGATGAGTTGGAACCCTGAATGTAAAAAAATGCTAAGTAGATGAATGTTGTTAGCAGCGTAACGGTTTTGAATTCGTAATCTATTGGTGTTATTGCATTTTGGTTATTATGGATATCGTGTAGCATTTACGTGCAGCAGTTGCTTCACTTTATGTGCAATAGTCTTGCAGTCATAACCCCCTTTGTGAATTATAATTGGAGTTTTGATGCACGTTATGAAATGGATGTGTCTTGGCAACACAAGAGGATAATGTGGGCAATCTCCTTGACGGCAGGAGCATCGAATCTTTTTGAGGAGGCGGTTGAAGTGGTGTATGTATGCGTAACCTGACAGATTATATTTTGTTTTGTTTGACACGCATGGTCTTCCATCCGGTAGAGAGAGGGGAAGGCATCCTACAATTAGCCAAGAAAAAGCTCGAGATGAAGAAGCCTCGGAATCATGTACCACTGCGATCTCAACTTTTCGTTATTTTAGGAAATACAACATCAGAAGGATATTTTGCCTTGCCTATTTGCATAAGTTGAGTCGAGTTAGATTCTACGCCCATGATTTGCTTAAAGGAACACGATGAAACTTCAAAGCTTGGAGAGTTTTAAAATGGGTGATAGAAAAACTATACTATCTTAGGCGTTGATATTGCAGGCATGGGAATAATACACTTTGAGATCTTGCGTCTTTCGATGGCACCTAGTAGTGATCAAATTAGCTAATTATTTTCCACCAATGGTCAAATCTTCTCTCACTTGCGTGATGGGTCTTTTCATTCATGGCTAATTTCCGACATTTATGCTCAACTTAAGCCTTGGTGGGACATTCACTCTAGAAGAGCCACCCTATCTCACCGATATGGGCATCTTTTGCCTATGTGATAGCGTCTAAAAGCATGGTGACTTTTTTAAGCAGCAAGAATATTTAGTGTTATCTGCATCAGACTCGGCAACTATTTTTTTCGAATGTATGGGGCATAAGTAAGGTCAGCAAAGTAGAACCGACAAGGCAAGTGGACTGGCTTGGCCACAAGGATAATTCAAAATATTCAATCTCCTTAATCTAGAAGGCGATGATCATCTGGCTATCCTACTGGGGATCCTAAAGGAGAATAGATCCGAGGAAAAGTGTGGCTTCAGTGCAACAAGAAGCTGGCAGTGCGCAAGAAAATTAGGCAAAATATAAGTGTGTGTAAGGCACTTTCCCTTGGACTAAGAGGTGCAACATGTATATCCGATAACACTAATGGGTCACTTATCTTTGTGCATTCACTTGGTAATACATTCAATATTGTCTTGTGCTCCAAAATCCTTCTTCTTCCTTGTGGTGTTCATGTGTTTTCACAGACCTCAAAATCCAACATTAAGCTTCATAAACTAAATACCGAAATAATGATGCAAATTCCACAAATCGGGCATCTCAAAAGAGGCACGCAAATCAGAATTAAATTTAGTGAAACATGATATGTCAAATGGTGACGTGATTATTGCTTTTGGCATTTTATGTCGTGGGTTGTATAAGCTCATAGACTATGAAAAATCTATAAATGATTCAACATGTGTAGTACATGATTCTTAGGCTATTTCAGGTGCAAAGCTTTGGCATGCACGCTTTGGTGATCTGAATTTTGCTAGTTTGTTATGCCTGGAGAAATCTAAAATGGTGTCCTCTTTGCCCAAACTCGAGGCACCCGGTAAACATGTATGTGAAGGCTGTATTTTGGAAAAAAAACAACATTCCTCCTTCCCAAAAGATGGTTTAGTTTGAGCTACTCAAAAATTTCAGCTTGTTCATAGTGATGTTTTTGGTCCTATGCAAACATCTTCTTTTGGGAACTATCTTTACTTTGTGACTTTCATCAATGATTTTTCCAGGCATGCATGGGTATATCCATTGAAGAAAAAGTCCGAAGTGTTTATAAGCTTCAAACAGCATTTGCTTTTGGCTAAAAATTTGTCAGCATGTAAAATAGGCACGCTCCGTTGTGATCGAGGGGGGGAATATATATCTTCTAATTTTAGTGCATTTCTAGTTAAACGTGGGATAGAACATGAGTGTACAGTGCCGTATACACCTCAATAGAATAGAGTTGTTGAATGGAAGAATACGTAAAGGTTCTCGGTACTTCTTGAGAGGTCACCCATCCTAGTATTGTTGCCCTAGAGCTCGCTTAACCGCCAATCTCTTACCACTAAGCTACACTCTTGTGGTGTTTGAAGAAGGGGAAAGAATAAGGTTAATATTACCTTGAACATGTTTTGGGCCCTCAAAGCTTCATTCTTTGCTTTCAAAGCTTGCTTTAAAGCATTTTTTGGGTGATTCTTGGAGCCATTTTGAAGTAGCTTTGTTCATAGTTCTCTTTACACAGGTTCAAGAACATCAAGAAGAGTGCTCTTTTTACTTCTTTGACAATGAATTTTCACCTTTGGGGCTATGCTTTCAACCGCACTAGTAAATCTATAGGTTTCTTGTAAGGTTTAGTTGTGGTGGGAGCAGCCACCAAGTCTATGCAGGCTTTTTAAGCCTAAAGAACAAAGTTGATAGTCACTTACATGTGTTGTTGGCTAGTATTCGGGCTATGAATTCAACCTTTTCAGTGCCATTTTACCACATATATTGAGCACATACACACTATGTATGCTTTTGTGCATATCTCTTATGTACGCCAATGTAGTCACTAATATAGCGGTAACGTTTTTTGCATAAAGCCTTTTAATTTTGATAAAGAGGGTCGTGGTGAGGTTTTCTTAATTAAGAGACAACCAGATGTTGAGATCACTTTGGTGATGTAGGTGGAAGGTATACCCAGCCTCATCATAAGAGATGTATGCGATTTGTTCATACATGCTTAATAAGCCTAGTTCGCTTCTTTTGAGTAATTAATTATATGTAATGGAATGAGTGATTCATTATTAAGCTTAACATGTCAGTACTTGCAGTTTCATGAGATTTTGACACTGGTCATATGCTCATTTTGCAAAGGATACTCTAGCGAAATTTTTCTAGATTTTTTTCTGCCAACTATATAGTGGTCGATTTACTCCTTGATACACTTATTGGTGTGAGCACATTTATTCTCACATAATCTTTTGGAATTACTGCTCATTAATTCTTTTTTTTGGAAAGATTGCTGAATTTTTTCCCAAAATCTGACACTTGATCATCCCTTTTTTAGCCTTAGTGGTGTTTGGACTATTCTAGCTCCATTAGCATTCTATTCAGTTCTCTATCATCATGGCATCAGAGTTCTCAAGCACGTCTAGTGGATCAGGGTCTAGTGCCAATGTTCCAAGAGGAGCTATAACTTGCAGGGCTCAGACCATTTTGAATTCCAAAAATTTGATGGCACAAACTTTGCTCTATGGAAGAATCAAATTAAAGATGTGCTGATTTAGAGGAGGTAATGGAAGTCTGTAAATGGAATCTCAAAGAAGCTTTCTGACATGGATGAAGATGATTGGGATGAGTTGGATGAAATGGCCAAATCTACCATTCGATTGCACCTGGTAGACAATGTTTACTCTGTATTATTGGACTATGAAAGTGCAGAGGAGCTTTGCAATATTCAAAAGTCTATCTAAGCAGAATAGTGCAGCCTGGAGAATCTAATGAACACAACCCTGTCTTACAAAATTAGGAGAGTGCAGAAGTATTGTAATGCGATGTGCAGATGTGGACTATAAAAGATTCTATATGTAATGATCATTGCTTAGTATTTTGTAGATGTGTTATCTATAGTTTATATTGTTTCTAAAGATGTTTGATTCTCCATGTAATGTCAATTTTCTAAAGCCTATAAGTGTGTGAGAAATACTTAAGGAACATAATCACATGTTGTGATTGTAGTAACTGCAGTGATAATCCTCATTCTTGTACCCTAACCTTTGGTAAAGTGTTGTTTGTCAAAAACATGTCAGCCCACAAACATTATACACCAGTATAGAATGGTGTAGCTGAAAGGATGAATAAAACTAGTTAGGATAGAGTAGTTTCTATGTTGCATCATGCAAAAATTTCACAAGTCTTTTGGGCAGAAGCAGTATTGATTGTAGTTCAAGTGATTAACCTTTCGCCTAGTACTGCTAAAGGTCTAAAAGTGGCACAAGAGTTCTGGACATGGAAGCCACCATATTATGATCATCTTTGAGTTTTTGGGTACGAAGCATATGTTCATATACCAAAGAACCTTAGACAAAAGTTGGACTGTAAGTCAAAGAAATACATTTTTCTTACATTTGGTCAAGAAGAATAATTTGCATATCGCTTATGGGATCTTGAAACATGATCAGTGATCAGAAGTAGTGATGTCATGTTCAATGATTTTAAGATGCATAAGCAACCCATTAAAGAGGTTGAAGTGAGAAGAGCGGTGTTTGAGGATACTAGTCCTCTTTTTAGCATGCATAAAGGTGTTGCACATAGGGATGCTCAAGAGAATGTCCAATCAAATGAGTCTACAAATGTTCCTTTTCAGCAAACATTGAGATGTTCTGCATGTGTCTCACATCCACTTGATAGATACATTCCATGTTAGGATTTTGTTATGCTAATAAATGCTAGTGGGCCATCTTACTAGAAAGAGGCCATGCACACAAAGGACCATGTCAAGTGGGAGCGTGCTATGAAGTGTGAGTTGGATTCTATTCACAAAAATGGTACTTGGGATTAAGTACCTTTGCCAAAGGGTAGGAAAGCTTTACCATGTGAATGGGTATATAAGTTGAAATTCACATCAGATAGTGCTTCTCCAAAGTATAAAGCATGACTTGTTGCAAAGGGTTTTAAGAAACAACACGGTGTTGATTTCAAGGAAATCTTCTCTATAGTGGTCAAGATAACTACCTTTGAATGTTTCTTGGATTCATTGTAGTGGAGGACTTAGAACATCCAAATGGATGTGAAAACTATTTTCTGGAATGAATATCTTACAGATGAGATCTATGTGAAACAACCAAAGGGTTACGTAGTTCCTAGCAAAGAAAGTCTAGTTTGTAAGCTAAAGAAGAGCTTATATGGATTTAAACAATCTCGTAGACAATGGTACCAAAAGTACAAGGCAACCAATATTGCCTTGTACTTGCAAACTTATCCATCTGAATTTCTTTTAACTTTATACACCCATCTACAATCAATTACCTTTTGATTCGGTGACATTGGAACCAAATCCCAAGTGCCCATCCCCTTCAATGCATCTATTTCTTCTTTCATGGCCTTTTCCCAATTAGGGTTTCCCTTTGCCTCTTCATAGGTTGAGGCTTCCTTTGAAATTGAATCTTTTACCAAGTAGATTGAATGCTTCGTAACAAATGTCGAATCATATTCATACCTTTCTGATTGTTTCTTCTCTCTTGTTGGTGCTTGTTTGGAGCATTCTCCAACCTCTTGCATCTTTTGTTTGCAACTTGACTTCCATAGTTTGTAATCCTTCTCCCTTTCATCTTGTTCATCATCTGTATCACTTCTTGGATCCTGGACCTATGTATCATGCTTGCTTCCTAATTGATGAGAATCAAAATCAAGATCATATGGTAGAGTTAACTTTTGTTTGTCTTCATCATACCAAGACATGTGTTCTTAAAACACAACATCTCTACTTGTAGTGAATTGCTTCGTTGAAGGATTATTGAACTTGTAACCCATTTGAGTTGAATCGTATCCAATAAACACTACCTTTGTTGCCCTTTCATCTAGCTTACCTCTTATTTGTGATGGTATATGAACATAAGCTAAACAACCAAAAACCTTGCAATGTCCAAGACTAGGTTTTCTTCCATGACATGCTTCATAAGGAGTCATACCTTGAAGTGATTTGGATGTTCTTCTATTGACAAGGTACATAGCAGTTGAAATAGCCTCTGTCCATAGATAATGTGGCAACTTCTTCTCTTCAAGCATTATTCTGGTTGATCCAACCAATGTCTTGTTTCTCCTCTCAACGATTCCATTCAGTTGAGGAGAGTACCTGGTAGTCACTTCCCTTTTGATACCTTTATCCTGCAAGAACTCATCAAAATGTTTGGAGAAGTATCCTCCCGCTCCATCAGATCTGAGCTTATTTAGTGATCTACCTGTATGATTCTCCACATGTGCTAGATACTTTTTGAAGCAATCAAACACTTCATTCTTACTCTTGATAAAGTATAGAATAGTTCATCTACTATGGTCCTCAATAAATGAGACATAATACCTTGATCCTACCAATGAAGGTTCTTGACTTGGTCCCCATACATCTGTATGTACTAAGTCCAATAAGTTGTTGTGGATGTAGCCTTTGTGGTTGAATGGTTGCCTTTGTATTGATAATGTGTTGCTTTGATATGTTCGGTAGTCCTAGAACACTTTTATCCCTGCATATACCCTTCAAGGTCTTTTCATTCACATGAGCAAGTCTCTTATGCCACACTTCAAGCTCACTTAGGGTTTGAGACCCCACAAGTGAATAGAGCTATGTTCTTGGTTTCTCCTACTTCAAAAGTAAAGATCCTGCCATGCTTCTCACCTCTGGCTATCTTCTTGAAGCCTTGACATGGATCTTCCACAAAAGCTCCATGTTGGGTGAACCTAACTTGCAATCCTTTTTCAACTATTTGGCCTACACTTATTAGGTTTTTAGTGATAGTGGGTACATAGAGAACCTTACTCAAAATGTTTGTCCTGCCATTGGAAGCTTTGACATTACCAATCTTCTCCACACTGTGCTTTGTGGCATCCCCTGTTTGCACTTCATGTTTATGCTTTGGACTTTCCAAATCAAATAGAAGAGCAATGTTGCCTGCAACATGATTCAAACATCCTGAATCTATGTAGAACAAATGATCATCTTCTTTACCTTCTTTGTGGCTTAGATTCATGAGAAGCAATGAGTCTTCATGTGGTTGATCTTCTAAATAATTGTTGTAGTCCCTTCTATTATAGCCTCTATTGTTATTGTTGAAGTTATGTCCACCTTTGCCTCTATTGCTGCAATATCCACCTCTTTCACTTCCTTTCTGGGTCTTCCGATTGAACCACTAATTCTGAGTGGTGTGGTTGGTCTTATTGCAGATGGCACAAGGTTGAACATTCTAACCATTGGCTTTGTCTTGATTTGGTCCTTTCTTCTTCCCTTTCCACGCTTTTGCTTGCGGAGTTGGCTTGGGAAGTCTCTTCTTCATCTTCTTCCTTCTTCTTGCCTTTCTGCTTCTTATCCTTCTTATCTGCATATAGATCACTAGTTGAATTACCATGATAGGAGTTACCTTCCTTTATGCTATTGTTGGCCTCTTGATTGAAGAGTTGTCCAAGAAAGATGTTGAAGTCTAGAGTCTGCACATCCATGATGAGATCATAAGACATCATGAAGGATCGCCATTGCTTATCACTTCAAATGCCGTTGAGAATTTTCCCCATGATAGCTTCTTCTTCAATCATCTCTCCAATGGATGCTAACTGATCCACAACCTCCTTGACCTTGGTAAAAAACTATGTGATGGTTTGTTTAGGTGTCTTCTTCATTTGGTTGAACTCGTTCCAAAGATGATTCTTTCTTGCTTTGGTACTAGCAAAAAAGAAAGTCTCGAGGGCATCCCAAGTTTCTTGAGATATCTTGCATCCTCTAATATGTGATAATAGAAATTCATAGATAGATTTTAGTATATACAACCTTGCTTGATCATCCCTTGTGCACCAAAGGGTGAGCTTATCTGTCTCCTCTTGTGTAGGTCCTCCTTTGATCTTGGAATGGGCATAACTTCATCACCTACTACAATTCCATACAGATTTCTACCTTGCAAATTGGCCTCCATTCTGATTTTCCAAGCCGCATAGTTTTGTCAATCAAGCTTCTCAATCATTGAGGGAAATCCTTCAACCATCTTGATCTAGCTCTGATACCACTGAAAAAACTTGGAGAAGCTTGTAGGAGGTAGAAAAGTGAGTTTCGAAGCGACAAAGTTTGGTCTAGCCAACCGACACAAGACCATCCCTTGAGCTTATGGAGAATCAAATAGACCTTATAGGCATGCGATAAGTGCAAAGAAATGCACTATGTACTTCGGAGCATCAAGGAGAAGGAGTCGTTACAAAACAGATAGGTTCGCATGTCGACTAGCTCAAAAAAACTTATTATCTACGGAAGAGACAATGAACTTCAAATGCCCATAGCGACCAGCGTGATTACAATTAGAAAAAATCCTTTTATTGGAGTGAGACACATAGGGTTGAGTGTATATAATGCACAAAAGTATAAGGAATAAGCAAAATATGCTATAGGAATGAATCAGACACTCAACAGTGGTACCTCTTATTTTTTAGGAATATGTAGAGATTGACCCCGAGATGGAAAAACTAGAAGTTCTCCCAATCTACTAAACTAAATTCTATGAAAATTTATAAACGTAAACTAGATTTCAAATGAGCCATCTCTCATCAAATTTGGAGCTCTGTAGAGAGAGCAGAACCCTCTACAATATAACTGTTGGCGAAGAAGATGATGTAGAAAATTGAAGAAGTGAGACAATGATGATCACAAGTGTATGTATTGTACAAGTGATTGCTTCCATGTATTGTACAAGTGATTTCAAGTCTTTATATAGACTTTAGAAGTGTTCCATGAGTTCTACAAGTGTATTTTGAATTCAATTGAAGGTGGGAATGGTTGTTGGAGGGAATCAATTCACTTTCCTATAATTTAGGAAAAGTGAAGATCTAGTTTGATCTACTTTTAGGTGATTGATTGCTTGATTGAATACCACTCAACCGCCATAAATTCGTGGGATTTGGGATCTATCTTTCTACTTTTACATGTGTAAAGCTCAAGGTTTTTACAATGGTAAAAGATCCATGAAAAATCTTTTTTTTTAAATACAATAAGTGAGCATAAGAAAAAGAACTCTCCAACGGATATTCTTTCAACACGATAGCCTTTGATGTAGATCAAATCCACCTCAAGCATAGTGTAAGCTTGATGTTCCAACACATTGTACATTGATGTTTTATCCCACGTTCAACCAGAAATGCATTAAAGTCAAAAGACATTTATTCCCCCCCTCGATCAGAATGGAGGGTGCCCATTTTACATGCTGACAGATTTTCAGCCAAAACCAAAAACTGTTTGAAGCACATAAACACTTTGGACTTTGTTTTGAGTGGATATACCAATGCATGCCTGGAAAAATCATCAATGAAAGTCACAAAGTAAAGATAGTTTCCAAAAGAGTGTGTCTACATAAGAGGCCTCTGCAACAATCATTCCGGACTCTTTCTTATTTGCCTCTTTAGCAGGTAGTTTTGGACAGTTCTTAATGACATGATCATTTTCTTTACAATATTTGCAAAACAATTTCTACTTTTCTAATTTCTTCTCATCTTTGACTTCCTTCTTCGATTGTGCAGAATTAGCAAATTTTTGCTTACTAGTTGAAGAGCTCCATTTTCCTTTGCCCTTCTGACTAGCCAGGAAAGCTTGATCTGCAACATGCATAATAGAACTATTTTGCCTAGGCTGATCTTCCTACAATAGAATAGAAAATAACTCTTCAAATTTTAAGGCATTTGGATTGCCTTTCATCATCAATAGAAGAGTACAAGCAAAACACTGATATGAGTCAGGAAGACCATTCATAACAGCCTGTACAAGTGAACTATCAGGAAGGACTTCATCAATAGAAATCAATTCTTTTGTCAAATCCTTGATCTTCGTCAAAACATTTTCCATAGAATCACCTTCATTCATGTGCTCACTCTCCAACTATTTTCGAAGGTAAGCAACATGAGCCTCATTCCTAGCCTGGTACAATGTTGTAAGTGTATCCCAAGCATCCTTAGTTGTTCTGCAAGAGCGAATGTGAGGAATAATGGCACGTTTGATAGACAAAGCTATCAATGCATGTGTCTTGGCATCTCTGCCATCCCAAAAAAATTGTTCTATAGTGGGTGGAGCAAAAACTAGAGCACGAACAGGAATCTGCCGAATATCACCATCTTCGACACCTTTTGCATCAGCTTCAGTACCTGTAGTTGTAATAGTTGTAGGTGTGATAGGATGTTTTTAAACACCATGCACAATGTTCCACATTCCTTTTGCAACCAATACATGTCGCATCATATAAGCCCATAACAGGTAGTTGGTACCATCCAACTTATCCTCAACAGCCAACATATAGAATACATCACTACTTTCAACCATGGCGCATGAATAAAATACCTTGATGCAAAAAATTGATTGTATCTCAAAAAGTTGAACAAAACTGCCCAAGCCAATTCTGCTAAACTTGTAGCAGACTTCGAGACGCTTATACTGGCGAACCAAAATTGTTATATACCTTTGGCAAAAAGAGACAAAATAGCCTACATAAGCACTACGATAGTGTGTTCGGAGGCCGAAACGAGCTCATATTGCAATTTCGGCACGACACAGCGAAGCCGTTTTGATCTTTCAAACACCCTGAGTATGCTCACCAAAATTCATGTGATTTTGAGACTACAACTAGAGAGGTGTCCACGATGCCCTAGATGAAGAGGCAACTTGCTTTGATACCAATTGTTGGAGTTAGATGTCTGCGGAAGCACGTGAATAGCACAAGGAAGAAGGAGAAGCTTGGAGCACAACACACAAGACTGAATGTATTACCACTAGAATGTACAAAGATAAGTAGTCTGTTAGGTCAATAGGCATATATACAAGCCAAGGGAAAAAAACCTCCTAAAGAGGGAAAAAAGTGCCCTGGCGGTCCTAGAGTGTTCACACACATCACTACCTAAATATAGCAACAACTTTATCATTCTCTTCTTCCTCAGAAATTTGAACCTTTGATTTACCTTTATTTTAATTCAATGTTTCTTCAAGACATGCATAAGCACTATTATACCTAAATACCAACTACCTTGCTCATCAAATGTGACATCCTTTGATAGAAGGAATTGCTTTATAGATGGACTCCACAACCTGTATCCCATTTGTTTATCATCATAACCAATGAACAAATAATTTTCAACTTTTGGTCCTAACTTATGCCTTGATTTAGAGGGAACATAAGCATAGGCACAACAACCAAATACTGCAATGATCTAATGTAGGTCTCTTACCCCACCAAGCTTCATATGGTGTCATACCCTCCAAAGCTTTAGTGTCCAAGCCTCTTGTGCCAAAGATCCAACTCAGATATCTTTTGCCCTCCATATGTGAACAAGGCATGTCCAACATTACCTTGTACCTTCAGTGTGAAGAGCCTTCCTTCTTTCTTCCCTATAAAAATTTGCTTATATCCTTGGCTAGGATCTTCAACATAAACTCCATCATTAGTGAACCTCACTTCATATCCTTTTTCTACAATTTGTCCTATACTGATCAAATTCTTTGGAATTGTAGGATCATATAGAACCTTAATCAAAAGAGTACTTCCATCTTTAGCCTTCACTGATCCAATAGACTTTACCTTGTGCTTTGTATTGTCATTTGTTTTATAATCCTTTTGATTATTGTCATGTGTCTTTCTTTAGCCTTTCCTTCAAAATTTATCCTTTTGAATCTTCAGATGTTGAATTTTGTATGTTTGTAACAGTCGAGGTCCTCCTTTCCTTCAATTTTGATAGAACCTGCTCTAATACCACTGATGGAGATAATTAATCTCCAAAGGAAAAGATATACTTGAGTTTAATATACCTTTATCTCAAACATAGCTCAATACTTTCATCAATTTTGGAAGTCTTTATCAAAACATGAAAGATTAACTCTTATTTGAGACATAGCATCACTTAGTAAATTCTGCTTCACAAAACACACTCATTGAGTGATGAAATGATTAAAGTTTTCTATGAAATTTTGAAACAACACTCTGCTAGTATTTGGGCAACTACTCTAAGTGAAAGTTCTTCCAAAGAACTTACAAAACTTCAGATTTATCTCAATAAGTAAACCTATGTTTGAAACAAGCTTTCTCTGTAGGCGACTTTCACATAACAACTTTAAACACTTGGTTCTCTCAATCTACAACCCATTTAATCAAATGCTTTTAGACATAGATGGCTTACCTTTCAAAATATATTTTGAGTGCTTATTGTGTAGAACTTTACACTCTACACCAAGATCTGATCAATTCTTTGACCATTAGGATTGCACCTATTTCAGAAGACTCTCATCACCTTTCACACATATGAATGTTCCTACTAACAATTCTCTCAGCCTAATTACAATTAGGCTCTCAAATCTTGGCCATAGATGTTTCAACTATGGGCTTGGACATGTACAAAAGGATTTGTCAATTGATTAAGCACAAAAGGAGAAATTGGAGAAAGATCGAGATGTCATTTTCGGAAACTTCTTCTATTCCCTTGAAAATACATCTGATAGATAATTCTCATACTCAAACTCACTTATTCATCATCTACTCATCCTCTATTCATCTATACTTCTTCTCTCCTATATAAAATATCTATATACAAGTATATATAGGCATACATGTCCAGATTTGTCACTATTACAATATGTATATGAACTATTTGCAAGATTAATGTACATGCGTCTACAAATCATCTCTCTCTGAATCTTGACTTCACTTTATGCTTCATCCTTTATCCTTTTCTTCATTCTTCATTCTTCAATCCTCTTTGTGATCATCGGTTAGTGATTGTCTGGCTCCGACATTTTGGCACCACACAGTGAAGCTATTTTGATCTCCTAATCACCCTGAGTATGCTCACCAAATTTTGTGTGATTCTGAGACTATGTCCAGAGGGGTGTCGATGATGCCCTAGATGAAGCGGTGACCCCTACCCTTTTTCCAATACTCTTTTCTAATTTATTCCCTTGACTTGTCTCTTCCTTTTAGTTTCCCTTTTTGGTTTCTTGATAGTTGCAACTATTGTACTTATTTCAAGTGGAACCCATAATTCTTTGAAGTAGGCTAGGAGTGCAGCTTCTCTTTTTAAAAAGACCACTTCTGTCTCTGCATCTATCATCTTTTCATGAAGATCTTCATAACGTTCCATTTTTGGTTGAGTCCAATCTATGACTTTTTCTGAGAAATCCTTTAGCATCTTTTAATATCGTGTTTCATAGGTTGTTCTTTTATCACCCCCTATGTTAGATATGAGTATAGCTTTTCAGTACTAGTCTAAGGAGGATGTGGCTCTATATCTGCTTATACTTTCTTTTGCTCTTCTTTTAGTTCGTCCTCAGTATCCTCTTTTCCAATTCAATCTTTCTTGCATCATTTTTTGTATTCTTGATAGGTTTAGGTACTTCCATAACCAATTCTTTTCTTTTTTTGCCTGCCTCTTTAACAATTACCGATTTGAATGGACTTTTTACTCCACTCATTGCTGCACTAAACACCTGTGCTTCAGGAGCTAGTTGTAATTTTTCCTCCATTCCTAAAACACGATAGATTATCTTTATGAGAAGCTGAGCTCCATTCATGAACTTCTTAGATTCCCGATGCTTGGCAGCTTCCTTCAATTGATCATGAATATATGGTGTTATGTCTACCACACCAAAGGGTTTGGTCTTGTCTTTGTTGTTTAACATTACCAGCGTAATTGGATTATGTGGCTTGGTGTACTTGGGAAACCTTAGAAAGCATAAGAGTTGTAAAAATATCCTTATATCCAACTCCTCATTTGCTTTGTCTTTGAAATCTGAAAATTTAGTAAATCCATCATATGTAGTTGAATTCTTCTTTACAAAGCTCACAACAATCTTTGTTCCCATTGTATAGAAATTTAAAGCAGCTTTGATACAATATGCTTTGATTGTGATTTCCACCATTTCATTCTCCAAGTTTTTTACTTTGCACACAAAATATGTACCTGTGCTTCTTTTTACTTCATGTAGGGAGGACATAAGTTGCTCACATATTTCAAAATCAATGAAAAATATGGGTTTCTCTAGTAGTTTATGCATTCCTACTACTTTCCACCTTTTATCTACTCCTGTTTTGGAACTTCTTCTTGTTCTGATTCCAATTCCACCACTTCTACATCAGTGTCCAAAAACCAACGTCCTCTTGATAAGGACACTGCATCCACCTCCAATTCTGCTATTGGAAGTCCCTTAGTCATCTTGTAAAAGAATTTACACCAAGACTCCACACACATTAATAAGAGACTCAAAAAATCACTTATTTTTCATCAATCACTAGAAAGAAAAATAATTTGTACACCACTCAACATCACATAGTAGTATTATCACATATTCCAAGAACTCCTCTGCTCATCACACTTGAAGCAAGTTTTTTCTTAGTGCAATTGGAAAGTTTTTTTCTAAATGATGGATTTTCCTCAAAACATTTGAAAATAATAAAAAACTCAAAGATATTACTCACACATACTTCTATATCTTGCTTTTTTGCTTTTGAAAATAATTAAAAATAAAAAGTATATACATCTATATATATATATATATATATATATATATATATATATATATATATATATATATAATCCCCTTTTTTTCCTTTTTTTTATAATAAGAGGTCTAAGTATTCTCTTTTGATTTGTCTTCCCCTCCCAGCTCTTCCTTTTTAAGATGAGAAGAGCTTGTCATTGTGCATAGGCTTAATTTTTTTGTGCCTAGTGAATGCACTGCTTTGTAATGTAGCACTATACGGTCTTAAGTGATGCACTTAAGTGGTTGTTTGATGTAGAGGCTTTCCTCATAATATCTCTTCTTATGTCCATGTTCTCCTTCATATTTCCATGTTGTTGTTGTGTTGCAACTTGTATGTGCATTATTGCTTTTCTTCTCCAATACCATGTTAAACCTTCTTTTTTCTTGTTATTTTGAGCTATAATTCCAATTTTTTGTAGCCATGATACACCTCTTTCTTTTGCTTTGGTAGTTCAACTTTTAGGTCTCCAAATCTACTTCATTGTCGGGTATTGATTAACTTGTTTATTTTTTGGTCTCCAAATTTGTTTTCTCTTTGGATTTTCAACATCAGAGTTTGATTTACTGTTCTAGATGTAATTTTGCTAGCATTTGCTCTCTCTTCACTTGTCTGACTTAATATTTTTATCATGGTCTGACTTACATCTTGAGAATGTTCTCGTGCTGAAAATCTAAATTTCTCCATCTCCACATTGTGTACTTCATTAGTCGATTCTTGCACATCATTGCTTACAAACAATAATTTTAACTGTTTATTATTTATTTTTATATGAATCATCATTTTATCAAAATAAATTGACACTTTATTTTCCTTCATCCAAGATTGACCTAATATTAATTTTTCAGACATTATGTTTTCAAGCCATTCTTCACATTCTACTGTGGACTCTTCCTGACCTATCTTTAGAACAATTTTTTGTGTTGACATTATTGGAAGTATTTGTCCATCTGTTGTCCTAATCAAGGTTGTACTTGGTTTTCTTCTTACTTGGAATTGATTGAGTATGTCTGAAGTGATTAAGTTTACTTGAGATCCTGAATCGATTTGACTTCCTTTGTAATTCATCTCTATAACTAGCAAATGTTTCTTTTGTTTTCCAATATTTTTTCCACAAACCATAAATTCTTTTATTTGTTTATATTTCATCATTCTTGTCTTAGCTTCTTCTTGAGCCTCTTGTCTAATTTTTTTTCTTCTTTGTACCTTCTTTATGTCATTGGTGTATTCTTCTCCATTCCTTAGTTGCCAAAGGTTTCTTATATCTTTGAATTCTACAACCACTTATATAATTAGGCATAGTTTCACCATCTAGATTTACTAGCGAATGGATCCACTATGACTAATTTGATGAATGATATATGGTCCATTGTTACACTTATATGTTCCTCGAGTAGCTTTGATGTGAACCTTTTCCCTATACATGCGCACTTTTTACTCTAGTGCTGGCTAGAGGTTTTTTCCCCAGGTTACCACATACTTGATACTCTCATATGTGGTGGTACTTTGTACTTAGGGAGATTATTCAGCTCTTACTTCAGTTCAGTTCATCGATCAATAGAGAGAGCTATTCCAGCCATCGTCTTCTCCGTGTGTATTGCTGCGTTTGTGCTCCTTGTGTGTGCTTCTTGTGTGTCTCTCGCACTTCTACACACACCCAACAGTGGTATCAGAGCAGGTTCAACTTCTTCTCAAGTTTCGGTTTTTCGCGTCGCGGCGCGCATGCACTTTAACAGTGCAAATCGACTTCGGAGCATAGAAGTGTGAATTTCAGCAGCCCGGAAACATTTCCACCAGATGCGCTGTTGGGGTTTTACCCCCATTTTGAAGCCATTCGTGTAGTCAGAATCGCCATCAGAGTGACGGTTTGTGAGCTGAAATTTCAGCACTCATTTCAGCTTTCATCGAAGTGAAGATTTTGTCACATTCTTGTTCCTTAGTGAAATGGCGGGAAGCAATGACTTGTTTGGCATGCTTCAAGCTGAAGATAAGCTTGATGGGACCAACTATCCGATGTGGTCTTACATGATGAAGCATGTTCTTGTTGCAAAACAACTTTGGAACATAGTGGTAGATGTAGATCGAAGACCGGAAGGTGCTTCTACTTCACAGTCTACTATCACAGATGGAGCTTCTTCTTCGAGTACAGTGGTTTCTCCTTCTCCACCTACACAGGAGCAACTTAGATGGGAAGGAAAAGATGCTCAAGCTCATGCTTTGATTGCGCTTTCAGTGAAGCGTCATATAGTTCCACACATTCTGTCATGTTCTACATCGAGATAGGCATGGGACACTCTTGCTTCTTTGTATGCCGTGCGTAATGAAGCACATGTTGCATACTTGAGGAAGCAACTTGAGGATGTATGTATGGCTGAAAATGAGTCGGTGGATGTGTATGTGACACGCATCAAGGACTTGAAAGAGCAATTGGCAAACATAGATGAGATCATTCCAGATGCACCACTCATTTCTACATTGTTGAAAGGATTACCGGAATCTTTTCAAAGCTTTGCTACTACACTCCGTTTGGTTGCAAAAGGAAATCCTAATATGTATGCATTTGATGAGGTTGTGTCTCTTCTTTTGCAAGAAGAGCAATCTAGAGTGAATAGGAGTGGTTTGATTGAGGGAACGCAAGCACTTGCTATCTCACAAAAGGGGAAAAGCAAGTATGGTTCAGCTTTGGGTTCATCAAAACCAAAGCCTCAAGCTTCCTCTTCCACTCATTCCTCTAATGATGGTGATTTGCAAAAGAAGAAGAGATGCAAGTATTGCCGGAAGGTTGGTCATACTATTGATGAGTGTAGAAAGCTTGCTAAACGCAATGAAAAGAAGAAGGAATCGAGCATGTCTATTGCTGAAAATTCAGCAAATGCAAAGAATGATGAAGCTAACATGGCTCAAGATTTTTGGGCATGTGTTGTTACATGTCATTATGATGCTTCTTTACATTCTAAATGTATGGTTGTGAGTGAGGCTGATTCGGATTGGTTCTTTGATAGTGCTGCTTCAAAGCTCATAACATCATGCAAAAGATTTTTCGCCTCTTTGAAAGATGCACCTAAAGGAGGACATGTGGTGTGTGCAAACAATGCCTCTTATCCTATCATTGGAGTAGGAGAAATTGAGCTTACAATTGCAAATGGAGGTGTGATTCTCTTAAAAAATGCATTGTATATGCCCGGTATCAAGAAGAACTTAATTTCAGTTTCGTTGATTGCCAATGCGGGACTTCATGTACACTTTGTTGATGATAAGTGTATGGTTCATGATTTCAGCAATGGTGATGTTATCGTGATGTCCGGTACATTATGTGATGGTTTTTATCGCATGGATACATACAAGAGGGCTGCCTCGAATGCCTTGGTTGCTCATACTTCTTCCATGGCTGAAATGGAGCTTTGGCATGCTCATTTTGGTCACTTAAACTTCAATAGTTTGCTTTACTTGCAAAAGAAGGACATGGTTATTGGCTTGCCTACACTTGAGTCCATTGAAAAGCATGCATGTGAAGGTTGCATTCTTGGGAAAAATGCATCATGCTTCTTTTCCAAAAGATAGTCACACACACACACTACAAGAAAATTGCAACTTGTTCATAGTGATGTATGTGGTCCGGTCAAGACTCCATCTTTTGGGAAGCATGTATATTTTGTTACCTTCATTGATGATGCTCCTCGCCATACATGGGTGTATCCTATGAAAGCAAAGAATGAGGTATTTTCTTGCTTCAAAGCATTTTTAGCTATGGCTGAAAATTTTTCTTCACAAAAGCTTTTGACTCTACACACGGATCATGGTGGTGAGTACATGTCACATGAGTTTAATGCTTTTCTTCGTGAAAGAGGTATTTCACACCAATGTACGGTTCCATATACACCTCAACAAAATGGTGTTTCCGAGCATAAAAATAGAACTTTACTTGAAATGGCACGATGTATGGTTAAAGGAAAGCATCTTCCTCATAAGTTTTAGATGGAAGCAATCATGTGTGCAAATTATGTGTTGACTCGCTGCCCTACAAAAGCATTGAGATTCATCACTCCTTATGAGGCTTGGAATGGTCATAAGCCTATGGTTAGTCATATGCGTGTGTTTGGTTGTTTGGCATATGCTCTTGTGCCATCACAACAACGTCACAAACTTGATGACAAGGCAAAGAAATGTATATTTGTTGGTTATAGTGCTGAAAGTAAGGGATATTGGTTGTACCATCCATTGACGAACACAATTATTGTGAGTCGAGATGTGGTATTTACTGAAAATTCAGTTTTCCCTCTACTTGAATGCAAAAAACTGCCAACAGTTAGCTCACAAGATGTGTTCGATACACTCATGCCTTTGTTCCAAAATGGTGCGCTTGACTATGGCCATGTAGACCAGCCAACTGAGGTTCAAAGGGCTGAAAAATTCCAGCCAAATAGGGCTGAAAATGCAGAGAATTTCCAGCCAAACATGGCTGAAAAAATTCAGCCAAAAATTACCAAAACTGTTGGAAATTTCCAGCCACATATGGCTGAACATTTGCATCAAAATACGGCTGAAACTGAGCATGAAATTCAGCCCACGCGTGATGTACATATTGAGGATGTTTTACATAATGAACGCATGTCTATCAAGAGTGCACAATCTATGTCAAAGTGGCTGAAACAAACTTTGCAGGACAACAAATTGAGTGCACCTTTACTTGGTAGAACAAGATCAAACTCTCACCATGCATCAAGTAATTTTGTGGATTATTCTCTCATTGCTACAGCATGTAATGAAGAGTCACTATCTTTTGAAGATGCACGTGACGATCCACAATGGATGAGTGCTATGCAATCAGAAATGGATTCCATACATAGGAATGGTACTTGAGAGTTATGTGAATTGCCAAAAGGAAAGAATGCCATTGGTACAAAGTGGGTTTACAAGATTAAGAGAAAATCTGATGGTAGCATTGATCGTTACAAAGCTAGATTGGTTGCCAAAGGATATGCGCAACAATATGGCATTGACTATGAGGAAAATTTTGCACCTACTTCACGCATGACTACCATTCGTACCGTGGTTGCATTGGCTGCCCATCGAGGTTGGAAAGTGAATCAATTGGACATAAAAACAGCCTTCTTGAATGGAGATTTGCAAGAAGAGGTTTATGTGAAGCAACCTCCTGGATTTGCTATGAAAGGGAAAGAGCATATGGTTTGTCGCTTGCATAAAGCTTTGTATGGTCTCAAGCAAGCTCCATGTGCATGGTATGACAAAATACATAAGCACTTGATTGCTCTTGGCTTCACATGTAGTCCGATTGAAAGCACACTCTATGTACGCAAAAATGGGGCTGATCTTATAGTGCTTGTTCTTTATGTCGCTGACATACTCTTGACTGGGTCATGTGATGCAAAACTTGACATTCTTATGGCTGATTTGCAGCATACTTTTGATGTCACTTATCTTGGTCTTTTGAGCTACTATCTTGGCATCCAGTTTGTATCCGTTGAGGGGGGAATTGTTATGCATCAAGCAAATTGTTATGCATCAAGCAAAGTATGTTGAAAAACTACTTCAGCGTTTTGATTTTGAGGATTGTAAGCCAATTTCCACACCAGTTGAGACAGGATTCAGGTTCTCAATTGAGGATTCTAGTGATGCATTTGACACTTCTCTTTATCAACAAGCTGTGGGATGTCTTATATATGCATGCAACACAAGGCCGGATATACAGTATGCAGTTTCCCAGTTGAGTAGATTCATGCATAGCCCTGGCACTAAGCATTGGCAAGCGGTGAAACGTGTGTTTAGATATCTTCGAGGCACTTTGAGCTTAGGTCTGTTTTATGGCAGAGATGTTCAGCCATGCTTGCATGCTTTTACAGATAGTGATTGGGCTGGTTGTTATGATACTCGCGTGTCCACTAGTGGTAATTGCTTTTTCCTTGGAGACTCATGCATATCTTGGTTGAGTAAGAAGCAACCTACAGTGGCGACATCGAGTTGTGAAGGTGAGTACAGGGCAGTTTTCACAGCTACAGTGGAGTGTATATGGTTGAGATGCCTATTGATGGATCTTTGCATGGAGATTGATGTTGCTACACATATTCTCACTGATAGTCAGAGTGCTTTGGTTGTTGCACGAAACCCAGTGTTTCATGCACGGACCAAACATATTGAGGTGCATTATCACTATGTGAGAGAGCACCTTCATGCAGGAGATATTGATTTGGTATATGTGCCTACACAAGATAATGTGGCAGACATATTCACCAAAGCTCTTCCACGGGAAAAGTTTGAAGCTTTTCGCAAAGCTTTAGGCTTATTACCTTGTGGGGGTTGATTTGTCACTCCCTGTATGTGTTCACATCATTCGCTCCAGGGGGTTTGTGTTAGCTCCTAAAATGGTTGGTTTTTATGCACTAATGTGGTTCTATTTGGCAGGAAAATAGGCTTGATTTCAGGTACTTGAAGAATGAATTTGATGATTGATGAGAAGCATGTGGAGATATTGATTGTAGGAGTGTGGAGAGAAGGGATTGAGCATGGAGGAGCTGTAGATGGAAAAGATGGTGGTAGAATTTTGGGTGCTTGGGAAGTTGACATGAGAGGTGAATTTCCACTTCTCTTTGTATCCAGAAAAAGAGGCACGGACTAAGCTTCCGCATTCTGAGGTGGTCAAGAAATGCCAAGGAAAATTGGAGCACTACAGAGGCTTAGGTGATCACCCATTAGAACAAAGTGATTTGAGCAGTGCACAGGTTTTGTAGGAAGAAGAAATAAGAGAATTGCTTCTTGATTATGTTGGTCGACATTGTTGCTGGGGGCGCTCTCCAGCAAGGACATGAAGGATAGTAAAGGTTGAGGATTACAACTCATATATTGGAACAGCATTGATTGATATGTATGCCAAATGTCACATGCCGATCATGGCTCAAGAAGTTTTTGATGTGCTTCCAGATCAGGATGTAGTATCATGGACGGCATTAATTGCAGGATATGCACAGCATGGCTATCGAAAAGAAGCAATACGCTGTTTTGAGTTGATGCAGAAACAAGGTTTCACACCGAATGCCACCATTTTTTCCAATGTGTTGAAAGCTTGTGCTAGCATTGGAGCGTTGGAAAAGGGCAGTCAAATTCATTATGAAATTTTGGGAAAGGCCTGACTAAAACAAATCAAATCATGGGCAATGCTTCGGTTGATATGTATGCCAAGTGTGGCAAACTAGACAAAGCACAAGAGGTGTTCGATGCATTGCCTGTGCAAGATATTGTCTCATTGACAACATTAATAACTGGTTATGTGAAAGATGAGAAAGGTAGAGATGCATTGACTTGTCTGGCCAAAATGCAAGAACTAGGCATTCCTGCAGATGTGTTTACAAGTGTTGCATGCTTAAATGCCTGTGGCAGCATCCTAGATGCAGAAAGTGGTAAGAAAATACATGCAGACGTTATTAAAAAGGGTCTAGTGGAAACAAACTCTATTCTAGGAGCTGCATTGATTGATATGTATGCCAAGTGTAATATGCGTGATAATGCACAAAATGTATTCAATAAGCTTCCAAACCATGATATAAATTCCTGGAATGCCTTAATTTCTGCATATGTACAATGCAAATGCAAAGAGGAGATTCTGGTTTTTTCGATGAAATGCGATTGAAGGGTTTTACTCCAGATTCGATAACGTTTGTATCTGTTTTAAATGCTTGTGGAAGCATTGGTACTGCCAAAAGGGGTGAAAAACTACACGCTGAAATTGAAGAGAAAGGACTACTACAATATAACTGTTGGTTGGAAATGCTTTGGTGGACATGTATGCCAAATGTGGTATTGTGCATTCAATTATAGGGGGCAGGTCCGTTTTTTTCCTCTGACAAGAGAAACCGAAAAGAGGGATTGGAGCCTTTATCTGGAGCGGCAGCAAAAAGGGATCTTCTTCTTCGCTTCCCCCCCCCGTCCTCTTGACTGGAGGTAGCAGGTACAAGGAGAGAACCATAGCAGAGGAGCGTGTCCAGCAAAGGGGGAACGCCCATTGATTGTGCATGCTTCGGGCAAGTAACGGGAAATGAAAGAAGCCTCTTGGGGCGTGCTGAAAAGGGAGATAGCTGGAGACTAAAAGGGGGAGCAGTTCTGCTGGTTTTTTGTTTCTGCAGGTGAATAGGGGTGCAGATCGGTTGCAAGCATTTTTTTCTCGCTGACTGACATGGTGAGCAGAGAGAAGATACAATGCAGAGGACGATCATAAAAGACATTGCAGAAACCAATATTCGTTTTCATTACTCTCAACGCTCACACAAGCGATCGGGAAGGGAATAAGATTCTGAGAATATTTGGAGATAGAACAATAGTCATCCTTCCTGCTATTTGTGTGGCGATTGGACACATGCAAGAGAAGAAAAAGTAGAGGATATGCCAGCCTGTGACTCGAGGAGGAGTGGCGTAATGGTCAGCAGACAAATTTATATTGAAATGCTTTCATCTCTCTAAACATTTGAAATACTTTCGAATGGGTGAAGTCAAATTAGGTGGAGTTTCAAGTAGATGCAGTTCACGAAGAAAGTGAAAGTAGAAGATTTTTAAAAGGTGGCAGTCGCTTATGGTAGAAGAAGGGAGATAGAAGGCTTTTGAATGCTGCTGTGCTACTGAGTCTGATTTGGCACTGTTGGTATGGTGGAGAAAGCTTATCAATTGATGTGCTTTTGGTGCAACTTTGGTTATGCTTCTGCTTGGACTGTTTCAGCAAAGCTGGGGGTTATGGTTTGTTGATATCTGATGTTGATTCGATATATCTTGCTGAATGCCATGCTGTTGAAATCAATAATGTCTGTGCTGTGAGTTACATTCAGATGTTGCTGGTGTGATGTTGGTTGTCTAAAGGTTTGGAGTTGATACAAGTCGAGCTACTGTTTTTAATCTCCTGATTTGCTAAAAAATACCACTTGCTGCTGGCTGGACTCTATTGCTGTTGATTTCAGTTGATACGGGTGTTGTTATGTATAACAAGCAGATATTGATGCTGGGCTGATTTGTTTTGAGCTGATTAAGATCGCTGATTATACTAGTACTGATTCATTTTGGAGAAACTTCAAGGTGTTGTTATTAAAAAAGGGGAATCTCTCTCTCTTCGAGGAGGATAGGTGTCGAGTGGAAGAAAAGAACAGGACCACGCGGTGCTGCTGTGACTGGGGGGGAGAGCTTCTGTTCTTCGTTGGTCTCATCAAAGGCCACCAGCTCCAAATTTTCATCCGTCAATATCAATGGAGCGCCACTTATCGTTCTCAAGTCTGAAGTTTCCATCAAGCGCTTCACTTGTCGCCAAGTGAGCCTACCAATCCTTGTGATGCACAAAGAATAAAGACTCACGGTTCGCAATTGTGAGATTTGGAAGAGTCTATCTTCGAAAATGGGAAGTCTCTGCCTCAAATTCCAGCTGCTGATCAGGGAATGGAATCAGAAAAGCTGCAAGGACCTCTGAAGTTTTTGGTGGCTCAGTAAAGGTTAGTAGGATGTCGAATCGTCTGTTTCATTTATAAGGACAACAAAGAATATGAAGACAATGGACGAAGCCCCACTCTCAAGGATCTTAATGAAGAAATGCTTCCTGGTATTGTGACGTCTGTGGCAAATGAACATGTCTCAAGTGCCTTTCACAATCTGTTTTTTTCTGGCATATAGGCTTAAATGTGTTTTCCCTTGTTATGATCATTATCTGATTCTTCACTTACTGATAAGATGAAAGTTACGCAATGTCTGGTTCAGTACCCAAAGATAAGTTACTGTGGAAAATGATTAGCACACAATGTTACATACTTGCATAATTGTTTCGTGGAGATCTAGAATTTCATGATTTACACACATAATTCCTCAGGTTGATATGATCTGTTTCATTTGAGGTAATGCCATTGGTACAATGCAAACATGCATGTTGGCAGGGAGATAAACATTTTTTGTAGAATATCAAGTTATTGTTCATAAGAGGCCAAAGTACTTTTAAAGTTGATGTGTCAGTAAAGTAAAACAGTTAGGGAAGAGCACATACCCTGTGTTCATCTGCCACCGAGTCCAGATACCAAGCAATCATTCCTTAGTACACTGTCATTTGCAGCATTGTAGTAGGAATCAGAAAAGCCGGAAGGACTCTGAAGTTTTTGGTAGCTCAAAATCGGGTTCACAGAGAACATGGGATTGGTGCATACATTAATGCTCAAGGGAAATCTGAGTTCTATCAACCTAAAGGTTCTTTCAAATGATAGCACGAGTCATCCGAAGCACTTCTAGAAAAGAAAGACTTTAGTTCCCTGTGACTTTAATTGATGAGGGCCAGAATCCGAAGTATTCCTTCAGGATATTGGCAATAGTCACTTACTGAAAAAAGACTCTAAGTATGTACGAGCCGAGAAAGGTATCGAATAGATGCCCGTTGGGGGAGCTCTTACTGTCACATTAATGAAGTTCCTATAGTGTACAACCGTTATGGGTCCTATTCACCTATCCGTAGAAGCAAATTCATGTTAGTCATTTATTTTATGTGACTAGCAAACTCTTGGGAAAGTATCGAACAGTACTGTAACTAATTTGGGAAAGGTTGTTTCTCAATTAATGAGAGAAATGTAAAAAGGGACATTGTGTTTAAACCTGTTTGGGTAACAAGACCAAAATTTTTTCCACGCACATGCATTTTTGACTGAATTTAGTGTTTTCTCACTAGGTTTGGAGTATGATCACGCTTTTCCACCCCTAAGCATTCTAAACCATTGAAGAAGCCTTTACTCTTGCTTGAAGTTATTTTTTTCCTCTTTGGATGATTTAAAGGAGGGAACATGGAAGATGGGGCAGAAAGGGAGGAAAAGAGTGTGTGGGAGAGTGAGTGCGCGTAAAAGGAGGGTGACAAAAAGTAAGGGAGTGGATGTGAATCCATGTGTGTGTGTGAAAGCATAGATGTGGGTATATGAGCATATGTGAGTAAGTGGAAGGGAGTCTAAGAGTGAGGCGCTGAAAGGGGAAAGTGTGTGTGAGGAAGAAAAGTAAGGAGGGATAATAGCACTTTGAGTCCGAAGGGAAAAGGGATGTGCTTGAAGGGTGTGGATGTGAAGAGAGGTAACGAGAAAAAAAAAAAAAAAAGGAAAATGGGATGTGTGCATATGTGGGCATAGGGGTACATGAGTGAGTGAACAGAAATAGCAAAGGGTAGGAGAGAGAATAGGAATGGGATTCAGTTAGACCGAAAGTGCATGTGTGAGAGGAAGCTTGGGGTTACATTCAAGTATGACTCCGTAACTTAAAGCAAGAAGGGTGGATCGGTTTCAAGTAAATTAGATCAAATGTAAGCATAGATTGACATCTTTTCCTTGGGCTCAAGACCCAATCATTTTGGTGCGTTTGTCGGGAACATACGAGCTAGTGCATAGATATAGGAAGAATCCATTGTGAGATAATTGTGGGCTCTAGGTAATCCAAGTAGACCAATTCCGAGGGGTTTGAACAAAATAAATTCTTGTATAATCACTTTTTCCTTGGGCTTAGGAGCCTATCATTTTGGTGTGTTTGCCGGGAAAGCTTGGTACGTCTCTATAAGAGAGTGCCATAGGTTCGCCTAGCGCCACAGGTTGGCCGAGCTTGCGGACCCCAAGATCTAGTACATGAGCGAGGGGAGCTCATCGTCAGGAGCAACACAAACGCAAAGAGAGGAACGTGCTCAGAGAAGAGCCCTTGAAAGAGAAAGGAGAAGGTGGGAACCGCCAGGTGAGTGGACCTCGATTGGTTCGAAGAAATCGGCCAAAAACGTGTACTCCCGTAGGAGAGTCGCGAATCAAGTGCGGAAGTTTGAAGGAGGGATCCTGAGACCACGTGCATTAAATTTCTGGGATCGAAGTGATATCGACATCACACCTCTGTTCGAAATGGCTCAGCGGATTTCGGTTCACTTGGGGGACTTCACCAAGTTTTCAGGTACTTGGGACGAAGATCCGGATAGTTTTATCCAGTTGTTTGAGGTTACTTGTGAGGCCAATGACGTAGTTGACCAGGATCAAAGGTTGAGAATTTTTCCGGCTATTCTTCGTGATGAGGTAGCCAATTGGTATGGGAATCTGACACCACAAGAGCGTGGAACTTATCAGATGCTCAAGGAAGCCTTCTTGGCAAAGTTTCGACGACAAGGCTTCCAAGATAGATTGGCCCAACAGATGGATTACTTGCGACAAGGAGTCAATGAGAGCATCGATAACTACATTCAGAGAATGGAAACGTTGGTAAGAAAGATGGGCATGAATGCCCCGAACGATGAGACATTGAAACGAAGATTCATTTCGGGATTGAGAGATCCTACGGCACAGCAGCATATCAGCCTGACAAGACCTGCGACTTTAATGGATGCTAAGGAACAAGCGAGGCTTTGGGAGGAAGTACAATTATGCCAACAAAGGAAAATGGAGCTCTTATATGAGCCAATGGTAGGCCCGGGGAGCATACCAATGAAAGATCCGGGTCAAGGAAGTCCCGCATTGATGACTCCAGCTTTTGTAACTGCCACTAGAACGCCAGGCGAGGCAAAGCCTGCGCTAACTAAAGAACGAATATTGGAATTGGTCACACAAGCTATAAAAGCTGTCACAATGACCCAAGAAACATACACAGTAAAACCAGAGGTGACTACAAACCCCAATCAAGTGTTTCGATCAAATACATGGTGTGGAAAGTGCCATGGTTACGGCCATTTGGCTTCAGAATGCCCTACAGTCTCGAGAGTATTCACATATAGATCACCACCTAGAATGCGTTGCACTTTTTGTGGAAGAACAAATCACACAGAGGACCGATGTTACAACAAGAGAGCCTATGAAGAGAGGACCATGAAATCAGGAGATACAAGAGAAAGACCTTACACGAGATTGCCCGCTCAAAGTGTCCCACCTACATCTCGTTGGGAAAACAGACCGACTTATGGATATGGTGCTCAGGGTCAAGGAGGAGACTATCCAAGAGGAGCCGCACGTGATCAAAGGAGAGATGGTCCAATCTAGTGTTGGAGATGCCATGGCTTCGGCCATACTCAATCTAGATGTCCAAACGAAAAGAAACCAATTGATTATACCCCACTATGTAGGTACTGTAGTGGAGAGGGCCACTTTGACGAAGACTGTCCAAAACGAAGAGCTTCCGCCGGCAAGGAAAAAGGACTAGTAGGGTCCTCGAATTATGTTGATACTCAGATGCATTCCACATCGAGAGCTCAAGCGCAAGTTCCTACAATCGGAGTAGTGTTCAAAACACCGAACCCTCAAGAAGGCTCTAGCTCGTCAATGCACTTTGTGGATGCTTACGAGGCCAAGAAACCACACAAAGATCCAACTGTGGCAGTAGTCACAAGAACTCAAGAGTATTCGAAGAAGAATCCAGGAGGCGAAGGTGAAGAAGGGAGTCAAGAGAAAATCGTTGAGCGTGAAGAGGTAGAAAACCAAGTTGGAGGATTTGCTGAGCAGCAAGAGTTTGAGGATGGGGAAGAAATTGAGATCCTTCCACCCGTGACCAAGGAGTTTGTGCCGGGCATAGCACCATTCCCCGAAAGATTAAGGGCTCCGAAGTGTAGAAAGGAAAGACAAAGTTCGGAAGAAGTAGATATTGTAAAGTTGCTTGCTGACACGGAAGTCACGTTAGACATGGGCACATTGCTAAAATGTTCACTTGCTTATAGGAAACAATTCTACAATGAATATATTAAGAAGCCGAGGAAAGCTCGAGATAAAAATAGACAAGATAAAGATGTCCAAGGAATCATTCAAAGCATTACGACGCAAATCGATTCGAATGCTCCCGCTGTGACGGTCGAGATTAAAGGATATGCAGTTCCCGGTGCTCAGTTAGATAGTGGAGCCACAGTCAACCTTATGACTGAGTTCATGATGAAAGCTTTGGGCCTCAACCACATGGAAGAAACGCCGATGTCTTTGAGAATGGCGGATCAAACACAAGTGAAGCCTGCAGGCCTTTTGAAGAATGTAAGCACAATTGTAGGCGGTTTAGAGTTTAAAGTTGATTATCTGATAGTAAGACCAAGGACCTCAGAGGCTACCTTCTCGATCCTACTTGGACGGCCATGGCTCGTGCAAGCCGAATGTGTGCATGACTGGCGCACAGGTTTTATTTCAATAGGGCCAAAGTCTGATCGGATTCAGTTGCAAGTATCCCCACCCTCGAGCAACAAGAAGAAAACAATAATAGTCAATGAGATGGAAAAGAAAGATAAGGAGAAAGCTAGGCACGAGATTGCACGAGCTAGGTTTTCCTTGAACACGGACACCTACAAGAATCTGCTTCAAGACGGGTTCAACTTGCAGCTCTTTAAGAATCAAGACACGAAGATGGGAGAGTATCAAAATCCATTGCTCTATAACGACGATTCCGATCAGGAGTTGCTGGGATGGTTGACACATACAAGTGAATTTGAGTGCTACATGTTGAGTATAGACGCAAGTAAAAACAAAGCTACTCAATCCCTGGAGAAGGGAACTTCAAAAGAAGAGCTGGAGCTGGAGTTAGCTCCGACAATGGAAGTGCAACAGTTGGGAGAAAGAGTTAGAATGCTAGAAGCAGAGATTCTAAAGAGAAGTCGAGAATCGGAACAAGAAGCGAAGAGTAAAACTAAAGTGTCGGAAGCCATTGCAAAAGCTAAACTAAAGAAGTTAGGTTCAATCAAAAGAGAACAAAACAATGATTTACTGGCCAACCATGCACGCGTGATCGGAGAGCACGTTCCAATCACAGTGTCATCAAGGAATAAGGAATATTCGCGAGAAGCTCAGTTGGAAAAATGGGAAGTTTTTCTAGAAAAGTTCTTGAGCGTGGGGTCAGAGCTACCAGATGAAGTACAAGATTGTATTAAGTTGACACTCAAAAATTTCAGCAAGGCCTTTGCATGGTCATACAGTGATTTGAGAGGAATTGATCCCCGAATCTGCCAACATTATATAGACTTGGAAGAAGGCACACGACCAATATGTCAGCGACTTAGGCGGACGAATCCAGTCTACTCGGAATTGATCAAGTTGGAATTGACTAAGCTATTGGAAGCAGGATTCATATATCCTATCGCATCCAGTGAATGGGTATCACCAATTGTAGTTGTTCCGAAGAAAAATAAGAAAATCCGCATTTGCATAGATTATCGAAAGTTGAACGAGCGCACAAAGAAGGATCATTTTCCCTTGCCCTTTACTGATCAAATCTTGGACAGAGTGGCTGGCCATAAATTGTACTCATTTTTGGATGGTTTCAGTGGGTACAACCAGATCCAAATCCATGAAGAGGATCAAGCAAAAACTACTTTCACCACAAAATGGGGTACGTACGCATATCGTGTGATGCCATTTGGATTATGCAATGCACCGGCCACATTCCAGAGGGCAATGATAACTGCATATCAAGACTACTTGCAGGATTGGATGGAGATATTTCTCGATGACTTTGCGATCAGAGGCGACGATGAAAACATGAGGGAGAGTATCGAAGTGATTTTAAGAAGAAGCATTGAAAAAGGCATCGCATTGAATCCTCAAAAGTGCACATTTGGAGTACGAAGAGGATTGCTTTTGGGACATGTTATTTCCGAAAAAGGGATTGCGGTTGACGAGGATAAAGTAGAAAAAATTGGACAACTTCCACCTCCTCAAAATTTGCGGCAACTCAGAGGATTCTTGGGCCATGCGAATTATTATCGACGTTTTATATTAAATTTTGCATCAATAGCGGCACCACTGACGAATCTTTTGAGGAAAGACCAACAATACCAATGGAATGAAGAGTGTCAAGTTGCATTCGACTCGATCAAGGAGAGATTGATAAATGCACCGATTTTGGTAGCACCCGACTGGACGAAAGAATTCCATGTGCATACCGACGCTTCTCATACTGCGGTTGGAGCAGTACTATGCCAAGCCGATGAAAAGAAGTTGGACCACCCTATTTATTACGCAAGTCGCAACTTGAATAGCACTGAGAGAAACTACACGACTACAGAAAAGGAATGTCTCTCGATGATCTTTGCGGTGAACAAGTATCGACATTACTTGATGGGAAAGCATTTCACTTTTTATGTGGATCATGAAGCCCTTAAGTACATCATTAATAAACCCGAGCTGTCAGGGTGACTGATGAGGTGGATGCTACTTCTCCAAGAATTTCAGTTCACAGTGGTAACCAGACCAGGCAAAGCACATATATTGGCTGACCATTTATCTCGAATTGTTAATGAGGAGCCAATCTCTGGTGTGCCCGATGATGCTCCTGATGGGCATCTATTCCAGGTTGATGCTAAAGTACCTTGGTATGCCGACTTGGTGAACTTCTTATGCACCACTCAATATCCGCCAGGAGCAAGCAAGAGAGAGAAGCAAAAACTATTAGCATTGGTGAAGCACCATAGCATCATTGGGGGGCAACTCTATCGATATTTTGTTCATGAGAGCATTTATCGGAGGTGTCTCGAGGAAGAAGAAGCAAATCTAGTGTTGAGGGCTTTGCATGACGAACCTTGCGGTGGGCATTTTGCTGGTGAATTGACGGCAAGAAAGATTTTATTAGCTGGGTATTGGTGGCCAACGCTGTTCAAAGATTCACACACATACTGTAAGAAATGCGACAAATGCCAACGAATGGGCAAACCCACATTAGCACATGCAGCTCAAAATGGACAAGTGGAGGTTACCAACAAGGTGCTGGAACAGATTCTGACAAAGACAGTAGCTGTGCATAGGCGAGACTAGGATGAGAGACTTTTGGAAGCTTTGTGTGCGTATCGAACATCCTACCGAGTGACGACTAAGAGCACTCCGTTCTCTCTAGTATATGGCGAGGAAGCCATCTTTCCCATCGAAAAAGAAGTGCCAACATTAAGAGTGGCTATCGAAGCCAGGATGGGAGAGGAAGAGTCATTGAAGGAAAGGTACATACAACTGGTCAAGCTGGAAGAAAAGAGACTCATCGCACAACAAAGTTTGGAAGCCATTCAGAGAAGACGTAAGGAGAGGCATAACAAGAATCTTAGGACCTATGTGATTCAAGAAGGGGATTTGGTACTAGTCTATGATAGTAAATATTATAAATTCCCAAGGAAGTTACAAACAAGATGGGCAGGACCGTTTAAGGTGGTGGAACTCAATTCCAATGGTTCCATGCAAATTCAAGATGTAGGAGAAGAATATGCTCCCGTGAAGGTTAACGCGCTTCGAGTTAAACCATATTTCACGTGACAATAGGACGGGAGAAGCCAGACGAGATCCAAGCAGAAGGACGTAGTAGACTCCTTGTACATACATGTATAGTTATATATATATATATATATATATATATATATGCGCATATGTTAGTTATAATTTTTGTTGTCATAAATAGTATCCTGTGCTAGCTCAAGAATTTTGGACTTCTAATTATTTTTCTTGTGTTGCGCAGAGACTGTTAGGAGCTAAGTAACAAAATGGCAGATCAAATAACGCAACTCTACTTGTACGAGCTAAGGATATATTTCTCGGACCAAACATTCACCCGCATGGACATAGATGTCGACGACTTTGAGACGGAATATGATGTTGAGGAAGCGCATTGGCTAGTATGCTTTATAAACCAGGGTTTGGGTGTTGCATTTTACATTGAGTGTTTTGAGGAATACCTGACTCGACATGTAGGATGGGCGGGAGATCGATATTACTATTTTGATCCTTCTAGGGAAATGCCTAACGAGGAAAATGATATCATGTGGGCTTGGGTAGATGTGCTAACGATAGGAAGTGATGATGGAGCTCCTGAAGTTGAGCCTGACTCGCCCTAGGGAAGTTGTCGGGATGCGAGTACGATGTGAGACTACATGAGACATCCCGGAGACTCACATTCTAGATCGTCTAAGGATAGGTACAGGAGGAACTAAGGCATAGCCGGTTGTAGTTACCTAGTGAAAAGTCAAATCGATGAATACATATGTAGTGTCTATAATTGAGAGAATGGAGTGAAGAGGTGGTTGATCTGTCAAAAGCTAGTGTGTATATGTTTGCATGTATGTGTGGGAAAAGTGGGAAAATCCCTTTCTTCCTCTCCCTAATTCTCAGGACTTGGGTGAACTAATTAACTCTGAAAAAACGAAGAAAAGAAAAGAAAAGAAAAAATTTGTGTTGCTGTGATCGTACCAATGCGCTATGGTGGGCTAGTAGGTGGGTGGATTTATCCTCGCCGGGTGGTTAGGACCACGAGCCGCAGCTAGTTTCGCCATAGGCTTGGGAGGTATATGTTTGTGTCTTAGCTACGCGCCATAACGGGTTGGTAGGTAGGTGGAGCCATCGTGGCTGGGTAGTCACGACCATGAGCCGCATCCAGCTTCGTTATGGGCTAGCTGATATATGTTATGTGTTATCATTATGTGTTTGTGTGTTGTGCGCTGCATTGCATTGGTAGATGGGTGGAATCAACCTGATCGGGTGGTCAGGTCCACGAATCGAATCCAGTGACAATGTAGGCCAACGTGTGAAATTAAATAAAATCTACATATGCAAAAAAAAAAAAAAAAATCCCCACTCCTGAGGGGGAGAGAGAGAGAGGAGAGGGCGAAGATCGCCTAGAAGGGAACGTTATTTGCTTGTGTGACTGGTATGTGTTGGCTTGCGACAGATCAGCTCACTTTGAATCAACATTCTTGAAGGCACAGATATTCTATATGTACTTATGGATGAGGCTTTAGCGAGGTAATGCAACGGGTTTGCTTTATAACTTGTGTGCTCGATCTGAGGGTTTTTCTAGTATGTGGGACACTCCAGGGTTTTTATGTAGGTCTTGACTTGTACTCGAGTTTCGATGACTTTTGTAGCACGACGATGGGAATTCTTCAGGAACGTCTAGTCATGGAATAATTGTACATAGCGAATAGTAGATCAATAAAAGGGGTATGAATTTTGGGTATGTTGCATCTCCGATTGGATTCATTTCAGTTGTCGTTGTTCATTTCGGTATTTTCTTTTCTGTTTTCCGCAATGCTAGTTGCATGTGTAAACCATGGAAAGGTATGCATGTGTTATTTTGGTTGAGACCATTTTCCATAATGGAATGTATGAGCAAATTGATGCATGGCTGAAATGGAATTGCATATATGTGCATGTTCGTGGATCATTTTGGAAATGACTGATTTGTATGTATTCATGAGTGATTTTTTTTTTTGAGCACTGATAGCTTCGTTGAGTGCAGGTTCAGTGGAAGTGACGGCTTGATGAAAAGGTATGCAACAAGTTATAAATTGACATGTTCATGGTTGTTTGGATTTTATTGCAGCAATAGTGGCTCATCGAGGACGACTTCGTAAATAAGAAGAGGGGAGTATGTTAGCTCCAAAAATGGTTGGTTTTTATGCACTAATGTGGTTCTATTTGGCAGGAAAATAGGCTTGATTTCAGGTACTTGAAGAATGAATTTGATGATTGATGAGAAGCATGTGGAGATATTGATTGCAGGAGTGTGGAGAGAAGGGATTGAGCATGGAGGAGCTGTAGATGGAAAAGATGGTGGTAGAATTTTGGGTGCTTGGGAAGTTGACATGAGAGGTGAATTTCCACTTCTCTTTGTATCCAGAAAAGAGGCACGGACTAAGCTTCCGCATTCTGAGGTGGTCAAGAAATGCCAAGGAAAATTGGAGCACTACAGAGGCTTAGGTGATCACCCATTAGAACAAAGTGATTTGAGCAGTGCACAGGTTTTGCAGGAAGAAGAAATAAGAGAATTGCTTCTTGATTATGTTGGTCGACATTGTTGCTGGGGGCGCTCTCCAACAAGGACATGAAGGATAGTAAAGGTTGAGGATTACAACTCATATATTGGAACAGCATTGATTGATATGTATGCCAAATGTCACATGCCGATCATGGCTCAAGAAGTTTTTGATATGCTTCCAGATCAGGATGTAGTATCATGGACGGCATTAATTGCAGGATATGCACAGCATGGCTATGGAAAAGAAGCAATACGCTGTTTTGAGTTGATGCAGAAACAAGGTTTCACACCGAATGCCACCATTTTTTCCAATGTGTTGAAAGCTTGTGCTAGCATTGGAGCGCTGGACAAGGGCAGTCAAATTCATTATGAAATTTTGGGAAAGGCCTGACTAAAACAAATCAAATCGTGGGCAATGCTTCGGTTGATATGTATGCCAAGTGTGGCAAACTAGACAAAGCACAAGAGGTGTTCGATGCATTGCCTGTGCAAGATATTGTCTCATTGACAACATTAATAACTGGTTATGTGAAAGATGAGAAAGGTAGAGATGCATTGACTTGTCTGGCCAAAATGCAAGAACTAGGCATTCCTGCAGATGTGTTTACAAGTGTTGCATGCTTAAATGCCTGTGGCAGCATCCTAGATGCAGAAAGTGGTAAGAAAATACATGCAGACGTTATTAAAAAGGGTCTAGTGGAAACAAACTCTATTCTAGGAGCTGCATTGATTGATATGTATGCCAAGTGTAATATGCGTGATAATGCA
Organism: Ceratopteris richardii; assembly: GCA_020310875.1. Taxonomy (NCBI): domain Eukaryota; kingdom Viridiplantae; phylum Streptophyta; class Polypodiopsida; order Polypodiales; family Pteridaceae; genus Ceratopteris; species Ceratopteris richardii. The sequence continues at coordinate 202,775,901 of CM035408.1, forward strand.
CAAAATGTATTCAATAAGCTTCCAAACCATGATATAAATTCCTGGAATGCCTTAATTTCTGCATATGTACAATGCAAATGCAAAGAGGAGATTCTGGTTTTTTCGATGAAATGCGATTGAAGGGTTTTACTCCAGATTCGATAACGTTTGTATCTATTTTAAATGCTTGTGGAAGCATTGGTACTACCAAAAGGGGTGAAAAACTACACGCTGAAATTGAAGAGAAAGGACTACTACAATATAACTGTTGGTTGGAAATGCTTTGGTGGACATGTATGCCAAATGTGGTATTGTGCATTCAATTATAGGGGGCAGGTCCGTTTTTTTCCTCTGACAAGAGAAACCGAAAAGAGGGATTGGAGCCTTTATCTGGAGCGGCAGCAAAAAGGGATCTTCTTCTTCGCTTCCCCCCCCGTCCTCTTGACTGGAGGTAGCAGGTACAAGGAGAGAACCATAGCAGAGGAGCGTGTCCAGCAAAGGGGGAACGCCCATTGATTGTGCATGCTTCGGGCAAGTAACGGGAAATGAAAGAAGCCTCTTGGGGCGTGCTGAAAAGGGAGATAGCTGGAGACTAAAAGGGGGAGCAGTTCTGCTGGTTTTTTGTTTCTGCAGGTGAATAGGGGTGCAGATCGGTTGCAAGCATTTTTTTCTCACTGACTGACATGGTGAGCAGAGAGAAGATACAATGCAGAGGACGATCATAAAAGACATTGCAGAAACCAATATTCGTTTTCATTACTCTCAACGCTCACACAAGCGATCGGGAAGGGAATAAGATTCTGAGAATATTTGGAGATAGAACAATAGTCATCCTTCCTGCTATTTGTGTGGCGATTGGACACATGCAAGAGAAGAAAAAGTAGAGGATATGCCAGCCTGTGACTCGAGGAGGAGTGGCGTAATGGTCAGCAGACAAATTTATATCGAAATGCTTTCATCTCTCTAAACATTTGAAATACTTTCGAATGGGTGAAGTCAAATTGGGTGGAGTTTCAAGTAGATGCAGTTCACGAAGAAAGTGAAAGTAGAAGATTTTTAAAAGGTGGCAGTCGCTTATGGTAGAAGAAGGGAGATAGAAGGCTTTTGAATGCTGCTGTGCTACTGAGTCTGATTTGGCACTGTTGGTATGGTGGAGAAAGCTTATCAATTGATGTGCTTTTGGTGCGACTTTGGTTATGCTTCTGCTTGGACTGTTTCAGCAAAGTTGGGGGTTATGGTTTGTTGATATCTAATGTTGATTCGATATATCTTGCTGAATGCCATGCTATTGAAATCAATAATGTCTGTGCTGTGAGTTACATTTAGATGCTGCTGGTGTGATGTTGGTTGTCTAAAGGTTTGGAGTTGATACAAGTTGAGCTACTGTTTTTAATCTCCTGATTTGCTAAAAAATACCGCTTGCTGCTGGCTGGACTCTATTGCTGTTGATTTCAGTTGATACGGGTGTTGTTATGTATAACAAGCAGATATTGATGCTGGGCTAATTTGTTTTGAGCTTATTAAGATCGCTGATTATACTAGTACTGATTCATTTTGGAGAAACTTCAAGGTGTTGTTATTAAAAAAGGGGAATCTCTCTCTCTTCGAGGAGGATAGGTGTCGGGTGGAAGAAAAGAACAGGACCACGCAGTGCTGCTGTGACTGGGGGGGAGAGCTTCTGTTCTTTGTTGGTCTCATCAAAGGCCACCAGCTCCAAATTTTCATCCGTCAATATCAATGGAGCGCCACTTATCGTTCTCAAGTGTGAAGTTTCCATCAAGCGCTTCACTTGTCGCCAAGTGAGCCTACCAATCCTTGTGATGCACAAAGAATAAAGACTCACGGTTCGCAATTGTGAGATTTGGAAGAGTCTATCTTCGAAAATGGGAAGTCTCTGCCTCAATTTCCAGCTGCTGATCAGGGAATGGAATCAGAAAAGCTGCAAGGACCTCTGAAGTTTTTGGTGGCTCAGTAAAGGTTAGTAGGATGTCGAATCGTCTGTTTCATTTATAAGGACAACAAAGAATATGAAGACAATGGACGAAGCCCCACTCTCAAGGATCTTAATGAAGAAATGCTTCCTGGTATTGTGACGTCTATGGCAAATGAACATGTCTCAAGTGCCTTTCACAATCAGTTTTTTTCTGGCATATTTATTTTCTGGCATATAGGCTTAAATGTGTTTTCCCTTGTTATGATCATTATCTGATTCTTCACTTACTGATAAGATGAAAGTTACGCAATGTCTGGTTCAGTACCCAAAGATAAGTTACTGTGGAAAATGATTAGCACACAATGTTACATACTTGCATAATTGTTTCGTGGAGATCTAGAATTTCATGATTTACACACATAATTCCTCAGGTTGATATGATCTGTTTCATTTGAGGTAATGCCATTGGTACAATGCAAACATGCATGTTGGCAGGGAGATAAACATTTTTTGTAGAATATCAAGTTATTGTTCATAAGAGGCCAAAGTACTTTTAAAGTTGATGTGTCAGTAAAGTAAAACAGTTAGGGAAGAGCACATACCCTGTGTTCATCTGCCACCGAGTCCAGATACCAAGCAATCATTCCTTAGTACACTGTCATTTGCAGCATTGTAGTAGGAATCAGAAAAGCCGGAAGGACTCTAAAGTTTTTGGTAGCTCAAAATCGGGTTCACAGAGAACATGGGATTGGTGCATACATTAATGCTCAAGGGAAATCTGAGTTCTATCAACCTAAAGGTTCTTTCAAATGATAGCACGAGTCATCCGAAGCACTTCTAGAAAAGAAAGACTTTAGTTCCCTGTGACTTTAATTGATGAGGGCCAGAATCTGAAGTATTCCTTCAGGATATTGGCAATAGTCACTTACTGAAAAAAGACTCTAAGTACGTACGAGCCGAGAAAGGTATCGAATAGATGCCCGTTGGGGGAGCTCTTACTGTCACATTAATGAAGTTCCTATAGTGTACAACCGTTATGGGATCTATTCACCTGTCCGTAGAAGCAAATTCATGTTAGTCATTTATTTTATGTGACTAGCAAACTCTTGGGAAAGTATCGAACAGTACTATAACTAATTTGGGAAAGGTTGTTTCTCAATTAATGAGAGAAATGTAAAAAGGGACATTGTGTTTAAACCTGTTTGGGTAACAAGACCAAAATTTTTTCCACGCACATGCATTTTTTACTGAACTTAGTGTTTTCTCACTAGGTTTGGAGTATGATCACGCTTTTCCACTCCTAAGCATTCTAAACCATTGAAGAAGCCTTTACTCTTGCTTGAAGTTATTTTTTTCCTCTTTGGATGATTTAAAGGAGGGAACATGGAAGATGGGGCAGAAAGGGAGGAAAAGAGTGTGTGGGAGAGTGTGAGTGCGCGTAAAAGGAGGGTGACAAAAAGTAAGGGAGTGGATGTGAATCCATGTGTGTGTGTGAAAGCATAGATGTGGGTATATGAGCATATGTGAGTAAGTGGAAGGGAGTCTAAGAGTGAGGCGCTGAAAGGGGAAAGTGTGTGTGAGGAAGAAAAGTAAGGAGGGATAATAGCACTTTGATTCCGAAGGGAAAAGGGATGTGCTTGAAGGGTGTGGATGTGAAGAGAGGTAACGAGAAAAAAAAAAAGGAAAATGGGATGTGTGCATATGTGGGCATAGGGGTACATGAGTGAGTGAACAGAAATAGCAAAGGGTAGGAGAGAGAATAGGAATGGGATTCAGTTAGACCGAAAGTGCATGTGTGAGAGGAAGCTTGGGGTTACATTCAAGTATGACTCCGTAACTTAAAGCAAGAAGGGTGGATCGGTTTCAAGTAAATTAGATCAAATGTAAGCATAGATTGACATCTTTTCCTTGGGCTCAAGACCCAATCATTTTGGTGCGTTTGCCGGGAACATACGAGCTAGTGCATAGATATAGGAAGAATCCATTGTGAGATAATTGTGGGCTCTAGGTAATCCAAGTAGACCAATTCCGAGGGGTTTGAAGAAAATAAAGTCTTGTATAATCACTTTTTCCTTGGGCTTAGGATCCTATCAGTTTGTTACACTTATATGTTCCTCGAGTAGCTTTGATGTGAACCTTTTCCCTATACATGGGACTTTTTACTCTAGTGCTGGCTAGAGGTTTTTTCCCCATGTTACCACATACTTGATACTCTCAGATGTGGTGGTACTTTGTACTTAGGGAGATTATTCAGCTCTTACTTCAGTTCAGTTCATCGATCAATAGAGAGAGCTATTCCAGCCATCGTCTTCTCCGTGTGTATTGCTGCGTTTGTGCTCCTTGTGTGTGCTTCTTGTGTGTCTCTTGCACTTCTACACACACCCAACATCCATGTCCCTTTTTTTCCAATTTTCTATTATATTCCTTGGTTGTATATGCTAATACTAGGTCTCCCTTCTGCAAATCTTTTTCCTTGATGTGTATGTCATGGTAGGCTTTTTGTTTTTTTTTATCTGCATATATAATCATGACTGCTTGCATTCTTGAAGTTCCTTTTTTAATTCCACAATCCTCTCAGATAGTTCATGTCCAGTCCATTGCATTTGATTTCCTATCCTTAAAGTTGATATAAGAAATTTTATTGGCAAAACTACATTTTGGCCATAAACCAAATTAAATGGAGTTGTTCTAATAGTAGTTTTATAGGCCACCCTATATGCATATAGGAAATGATGCGATTGCATATCCCAATTTGCCTTTTTTGTATTTACAAATTTTTAAAGCACAATGCACAACACTTTGCTGGTACTTTTTGCAAGACCATTAGCTTGAGGATGATAAGGTGCTGATTTCCTATGTATAATCATGAATTGTGAAGTCAATTCTTCAATAACATGATTCAGGAAATGAGTACATCTATCACTTACCAATTCAATTCGTAATCTATACCTGGTAATGATATACCCATATAAGAATGTTTTAGTTGTATGAGCATCATTTTTCCTAGTAGCCTTGGCTTGAGGCCATTTTGTCAAATAATCTGTTGCCTCTATGATATATTCTGCATGTGAACTTTTAGCTGGTGGATTTATAGGTCCAATGAAATCCATTCCCCACCTACTAAAGGCTCTAATAGATATCAAGGGTTTAAGAGGCATTTCATCTCTTCTCCCTAGTTTCCTTGCTCTTTGGCAAATATCATTTGTGCAAATGGTTTGGCATCTGGAAATAAGGTTGGCCACCAAAATCTTGAATATAAAATTAGTTTAGCATTTCTTTCTCCAAAAAGGTGACCTCTTGTTGCACCTGAGTGAGCCATCTCTAATATTTCGAGACACTTATCTTTAGGAAACAAATTCTCAAATATCCATCCATACCTTTTTTAATACAATTAGTCTTTTATTATAATAAAATCTTTACTCAATTCTTGCAGATTTCAAAAGTTTGAATTTTTCATACTTGCGTCCTCATCATTACCTTGTTTTAGTCTTTCTATTATATGTGTACTCCAATTAGGATTTCCTTGAAACTAAAACAAAGTAATTAAATCATTTTGATGCTTGTATTGAGATTTTTGGCATTGAGCTATGTACCTTTCCACATCTCTTTCCTTTGTTGGCCAATGTACTCCCATTCTTGCTAAATTATTTAGAGTGACAATCTTAAAAGCATGAAGAAATAGGTTCCACAGATGTGCCTTTTCTAGATAATTTCTTTGTTCTTCCTTAGGAGCACAATATTATAATATGGTTTACATGATATAAATGTCCTCCCATCAGAAAAAAAAAATACTTTGCAAAATCAAATGTGTGTTGTTATTATTTGATTTATTTGGTCCAATTGATAAAGTTGGAACCAAAGAACTTACCCATTCAGGGATGCTTTTTGCATTGAAGGGATAGGCATCAGGTAGTTCATCATCTATAGGAAGGGAATTCTCTCCTATGAACATTCTTGATAAGTGATCTACTCTCAAGTGGGTTTTTCCTTGAACCATCTCACTATTCTTCCTGTATAACAAGGTTTATTCAATAGGTATAGTAATGCTTGGTGATCCACAAAAAATTTAAACTTGTTGGCCAACCTATAATGTTTGTATTGCTTGACTGCAAACAACATGCCTAGACCTTTGTTGGAGTTTGAGGTTTGTGAGAGCACTCGAACAACACAAGGATGAAGAAGAAGCTTGAAGCACAACACACAATACTGAATGTATTACAAGAAAATGTTCAAAGATAAGTAGCCCATTAGGGTAATAGGCATATATACAAACTAGGGGGAAAAACATCCCAAAGAGGGAAAAAAGTGCCCCAGTGGTGCTAGAGTGTTCACATACATCACTACCTCAATACATCAACAAATCCCCCCTAGGAGTGATGTGGTGAAAAAGGAGTTGGCACTCCTGCATAAGGAAGTGCCAAGCTATGTGGAATCAACCCACATTCAACCTCATAGCTAGAAGGGGCCACAAAAGGCTGCTTCTTACTCAACCAAGATATGCATGAAGCAAAAACAATTGGTGGATGCACGAGTGTCATAACAACGTGCCCAATCAGAGTGAGAAAAAACATGTAAATCACACGGTAGTGATCCCCCTTGGGATAAAACAATCCAAATAGCAGGGCACCACTCAAGTATTGAAAGATGCGCTTTACTACCTGCCAATGCTTGACACCTGGAGAATGCATAAACATGCTCATCTGTGAGACAAAAAACTGAATATCTGGCCGAGTAATGCATAAGTAAATGAAGCATCCAATAGCCTAGTGATAGAGAACAACATCAAATGCATCTCTAGCATCATGAAGACTCAATCATGAACTTGTCTCCATAAGAGTGGCAATGGGTTTACAGTCTTTAAGGCCAAAATGCTGCAATAATGCCTTTTTCAACTTGCATACTTGGTTTTCATGCCCTTTTGCACAAAGCCATGGGGTTGAAAAACATACAGTTCTTCCTGCAAGTCACCATTCAGAAGTGAAGTTTTAATGTCCAACTAATGTATATTTCAACCATGATGAGCTATAAGTGCATGGATGCTACAAACAATAGTCATCTTGCACGTAGGAGCCTTCGCTCCCCACTACTTCACTGTAATCCGCCTTCACATACTTCCTCGTCGTCTGTGCCTCTCGCTATTGCCAACACCCCCCTCCCTCTCGCTTCTATCTTCCTCGATAGAACCTTGTTGCAGGGTCTATCAGATATAGTTTTGTAGGAGGTCATGAGCGAGGGTGTGCTCTGAAATGCGAATACCTCTTACAAGATCTGCTTCAAGTTTTTCCCAATCTATGGGTTGAGGTTCATCTGGCGACAGAAGTTGATAGTGTGTGGAGTACACCAGTTGTTCACAGGCAAATAATTGGAGTAGGTGTGTGGGCCTGCTTATGAACACCTCAGAATGGTACTCCCAAAAACCGGTAGCAAACATCTCTTCAAATGTCATTTTATAGCATGCCGGTAAATACTTGATTCAACAGTGCCAGGCATAACACACTCGGAGCAATGTTTTCGTGATCATATCATATGCTAAATCTTGATTACCATGCTCAAATCCCGGGGTGTTAACGTGTGGTGCCTTGATGCGATGGAAGATTTTAAAAACAGTTTGCATCATGTCAAAGACTTTGACAGTCATATGTGCGGCAACATCATCCATGCGACGTAAGCAGGGGAGCTAGTGGCGAATCATTGCCATCATGTATCCTATTGTGGGTGGTCCGTGTTGAGATATCAAGGTCAACATGTGATGATCTAGGATGACACATACCAGTTTTTTGTTTCTCTAACATGTATAGTGGTCACGTCGGTATATGTCACGGATACTTCATTAGGCTTTATTAGATTTATTTACCTTGCCAGCTCACTCATTCACGGACATTAGGTTTTTCCTTATGTACTGATCTTTATATATTGCACTTGTTGTATTCTTGTTTTAAGGTCATTCTTGTACATTCATTTTTATGTAATACAAGAAGAAGAAGAAGATCATTCTTCCTTGCCTCAATCTGTGTGTGTGCTTCTCCTTGAGAGTGATTGTGTGTGTGTGAGCTCTCTTCCTTATCTCCTTCCTCGTGACATGCTATCAGAGCTAGCATGGCTATAGAGAGCTTGTGGAGAAGGCAACAGTGAAGAGTACATAGCAAGGCATGGAGAAAACACGATTCACAAACGACCTCCATTTGCTACGAAAATCGGTGTGAAGATAGAAGACCTCAAAATATTTTTAGGAGTTATCCCTTTAGGGTCACTTGTTTTTGTCAGATCGAAATTTCGGAGCCATCTTGACCTCCATTTCGAGCCCGCAAAGTGGGGCCCACTCCATAATTTCAAGTGATTCCGTGTATTGTTGATACACGAAAACTATGTTTTTCTGAGATCGAACTGTCACGTCATAGTGCGACAGTGTTCAAGCAGAAGTGCTACTTTTAGTGGTTTGCAGTGTTGTGTATTGCTACAGAAATGGAAAACAGAGATGAAATGAGTCAGCTTATGAGCGATAAGCTAGACAAGAAGAGCTTCCATGCTTGGAGATTCTAAATGACAAATTTCCTAATGGGAAAAGGCTACTGGAAGTACATCGAAGGAGAGAACGAAAATGCTCCGCAATTACTAGAGAGGAATGGGACTCCAAAACAGATACGAGCATATGAGGAATGGAATCAAGGAGCACGAAAGGTAATATATTGGCTATCTATTAGCATACAGGATAGCATGATTGGGCACATACAGGATGCCAAGACTCCGAAAGAGGCTTGGAACAATTTGGTCACATTGTATGAGACCAATACAAAGGCACGGAAATTGCAACTCAAGAATGAGCTGCATACCTTGGAGAAAAAGAGTATGTCGGTAAGTGACTATACCCTGAAAATCAAAAGCATATGTGAACCACTTGCATCTATTGGATTGAATGTAGATAATGATGATAAGGTGGAAGTATGCCTTCGTGGTTTAGGAGCTGCATATAAGCAATTCAGAACTTCTATACAGACCAGGGAAAATATTCCAAATTTTGTTGATCTGGTATCTATGTTGATTATTGAAGAAAAGAATCTTGGCGAGGATTCAAACTCCCAAGGAAAGCCCAGTTCTGAGCAAGTAATCTACTCTGGCAGAGGAAGAGGAAGAGATAGAGGTTTCGAAAGTGGAAGAGGAAACAGTAACCAAGACCAAGGTCAACAACAAAATCATGCAAGAGGAAGAGGGCAATTTTGAGGCAGGGGCAGCCAAAGAGGTCGCAGAATTTCCAAAGAAATGATTCAGGTAATGATAGTAAAGGATGCTGGAATTGTGGTAAACATGGACACTTTGAACGTGATTGCAAGTTGACGAATCAAAATAACAGAATGCAGCAAAACAACTATGCATCCACAAGTGCAAATGATTCTGAGAAGCTGTTTATGGTTAAACATCACATGATGAATACGATGTCTGCTGGTGTCTCAAAATCGAATGATAATGTCTGGTATGTTGATTCAGCTGCTTCAAATCACATGACCAATCATGCGGAATCGTTTAGTACTTTGTAGAAATTGCCAGTTCCTGGATATATTGAAATAGGTGATGGCACATCACATCCTATTGAGCATACAGGAAACATAGCACTATCTATGGAGGATGGAAACATAAAACATGTTGCTGATGTGCTACATGTTCCAAATATAACAAAGAATCTGGTTTCTGTTGGACAAATGGTTGATCAGGGATTACAAGTCAGATTCAATGCTCATGGATTATATGTAGAGGAGTACAAGCAAGATGGACGATTGGTTGCCAAAGCAAACAAAGTGGCTAGGATGTTCACCTTAAATGTGAAGATTCCTTAAATGAATGCAGCCATGTTTGCAAAAGATGCAGAAGTTATTGCTGAAATAGAGATCTGGCACAAACGAATTGGACACGCAAATCTGCAAAGGCTTAAACTGATACAGTCAAAGGAGATTTTCCATGGACTACAAAATTTCAAAGTTGCAAAAATGCAAAAGGTATGTGCAAAATGTCAATTTGGTAAACAATCAAGAGCATCATTTCCACATGAAAAGCGTGTTAGTGAGAATGTACTAGAAGTAGTACATATAGATGTTTGGGGTCCAACAAAGACCACATCTATGGGTGGTTACAGGTTTTATGTTACTTTCATTGATGACCATACACGCAAAGTATGGGTATATTTCATGAAAGAGAAGAGTGAGGTGTTCACTCACTTCCAGAATTTTAAAGTTATGGTGGAAAAGTAGATAGGGAAGTACATTCAGACATTAAGATCTGGTGGAGGAGGTGAATACAAGTCAAATGAGTTCACCAGTTTTCTAAAAAATCATGGAATTTGGCGTCAATTTTCATGCAGGTACACACCACAAGAAAATGGTGTTGCTGAACGCAAAAATAGACGTATTGCAGAAATAGCAAGAGCCTTGATGGCTGAGAAGAATATGCCTCATTGTTATTGGGCAGAAGTTGTGCATACTGCTATATACATCATGAACAGAACTCCGACTGCTACTGTACATCAAGTTACACCTGAAGAGAAGTTTACAGGTAAAAAGCCAAACTTATCACATCTGAAAGTTTTTGGCTGTATTGCATATGTACATGTCCCAGATGAATTGAGGATGAAGCTTGATCCAAAAGCAGAAAAGTATGCCTTCATTGGATACTCCCTTGAGCAAAAGGGATATAAATTTTATAACCCACTCACACGACAGGTAAAGGTGAGCAAAGATGTGGTATTTGACAAAATGTCAAGCTTCTATGCAGATGCCAAAGAAGTACTGAATCTTGAACCAAATGACAAAGAAAATGCTGAAAAATCAAGTGCAAAATCTCAAGTTTTGAGTGGACTGGATGCATCACCAATCAATAGTTCCAACTCAAATCCATGGAGTGGAAGATTACGTGGAAATTTCAGTCCAACAAATTCATCAAATACATCCAAAAAAGGTAAAGAAAAGCTTTCTGCTCATAGTAAAACATGTGCAGCTTTTGAAGACGTTGATGGAGATTCAAGCGGTTCAGAAAAGAGTCTTGATGAGGAACTTGGATTGCCCTATGTGAAGACTCCAGAAGTAACAAGGACACATGCAGATGATACAAGGAGAAGTGACCCACGACCAAGAAGATCTGGGAGGATGCGGAATTCAGTGCAACAATTGACCTATGACAGTTATATGGCTTGTCATTGTGCCTACATGACAAAGGTAATACAAGATGTTGAACCTTCTTGCTTTGAAGATGCAATTGGAATTGCTGATTGGGAAAAAGCTATGGATGAGGAGATGGATGCACTTTATGGAAATGATACATGGAAGCTGGTTCCATTGCCGCAAGGAAAGAAACCCATAGGTTGCAAATGGGTTTGCAAAGTAAAGCATAATGCTGATAGTACTAGCATAAGTAGGTATAAAGCACGATTGGTAGCTAAAGGATATGCACAGACATATGGCATTGATTATGAGGAAACATTCAGCCCTGTAGCTAAAATATCTACTATCAGAACACTTGTTGCATTAGCTACAGCAAAAGGATGGACTTTGCATGAGATGGATGTGAAGAATGCTTTCCTACATGGTGAGTTACAAGAAGAAGTATATATGGACCAGCCACAAGGATATGAAGATTCAAAGCATCCAGAATATGTTTGCAGGTTGCAAAAGTCTTTGTATGGGTTGAAGCAAGCCCCTCGTGCATGGCATGCAAGGATTGCTGATTACTTAACCAGCATTGGGTTTTCTATGTGTGATGCGGATCACTCACTATATGCAAGGAAGGTCGATGATGGCATCACTAGTGTGGCTATTTATGTTGATGACCTGATTGTAGGTGGTGATAATGAAGGAAGCATCAAAGAGGTAAAGAAACTTCTTATGCAGGAATTTGATATGAAAGATCTTGGTGTGTTGCGTTATTTCTTGGGCATCAAGTTTATACATACAAAAACAGGTATATGGATGTCACAAAGGCAATATGCCTTGAATATGCTGCAAAAGTATGGTATGGCTGATTGTAAGCCGATTTCTATGCCATTAGATCATAATTTGAAGTTGGACACTACATTAGGTGAAGCATTGGAAAATGCTACTATGTACAAGAGAATTGTGGGAAGTCTTATATATCTCACAATTAGAAGGCCTGATCTAAGTTATACTGTTGGACTCGAAAGTCAGTTTATGCAGGTTCCCAGGAAGCCACATTTGCATGCTCTGAGGCGCACTCTACATTATGTGAGTGCTACTTTGGATTATGCATTGTTTTATGAGGCTGGTGTAGATTTGCAGGTTTATGGATACACCGATGCCAATTGGGCTGGTAGCATTCCTGATAGAAGATCTACTAGTGGTTTTCTATTCTCACTTGGGAGTGCAACTGTTACGTGAAGCAACAAGAAGCAACCCACTGTTGCTTTGTCGAGTATAGAGGATGAGTATAGAGGTGCTGCAATGGCAGCATGTGAGCCATTATGGCTAGAGATGCTATTTGCGGATTTAGGTGTGGAAGTGCAAAAGCCTATCACCATTTATTGTGATAATCTTAGCAGCATACAGTTAGCACGGAACCCTGTTTTCCATGATAGATAACAAAGCATATCGAGGTACAGAGAGAAGATATTAGCAGGTGATATTGATCTTGTTTATGTGAGAACAGATGAGAAGGTTGCTTATATTTTCACCAAAGCACTTGGAGCTGAGAAGTTGAAGAAGTTTTGGGAGATGCTTGGATTACAAGATATGGCGTTGAGCTTGAGGGGGAGTGTTGAGATATCAAGCTCAACATGTGATGATCCGGGATGACACGTACTAGTTTTTTGTTTCTCTGACATGTATAGTGGTCACGTCGATATATGTCTGGGATACTTCATTGAGCTTTATCAGATTTATCTACCGAGAGTGATGGCACATTTGTTCCTTGCCAGCTCACTCATTCGCGGACATTAGGTTTTTCCTTATGTATTGATCTTTATATATTGCACTTGTTGTATTCTTGTTTTTAGGTCATTCTTGTACATTCCTTTTTATGTAATAGAAGAAGAAGAAGAAGAAGATCATTCTTCCTTGCCTCCATTTTGTGTGTGTGCTTCTCCTTGAGAGTGAGAGTGAGTGTGTTAGCTCTCTTCCTTATCTCCTTCCTCGTGACAGTCCGTGAGATGGCATGAAATAGGGGTAATTAAGCCAGTCCTGGCACTGGTTATTATTCTGCACTTTGATTGCGAAGGCCTTCCAAGAGCGGCATCTTGGTATCGGTCCCCAACATGGGTTATACTTTAAATGCAAGGGTGCCTTGACCCATGTGCTCATCATTTCTAGATATTGTTGTAGTAATTCCTAGCACCAAGTTGGTTGAAAGATTTCTCCGCTCTGCGCTTCCGGTGGCAAGTCATCAGGTTCAAACTGAGTTGTATGTGAGGGTTTCTTGCCTGTATCCTTTTCGATAGCCAATTGGTATTCTTCCATTAGCATGAAATACGGCTTATATTGAAGCTCATGGCCAGATATATACCTACGAGGGGCCAAGTGAGAAAAGTAAGGGGATTGTAAAATGTGTTCCTCTATCATAGCCATGGTGTGTAATTGAGCCTCCATACATACTGAGTGGGTTTGTCCAAGTTCTTCTACTCTCTTCATCCATGCGGGGGTAGGGAGTTCAAAGGTGTTCTAGCCTTCAGCCGTGACACGTCCGCCTGGGATGGGTTGTGGTTCATAGGCTTCTTCATACGTTTCCTCCACTGGTATAGACACAGATTCTTCCTCCGTTGGGAGTTCGGGTGGGGAATCAGGCCTAGGGGGTTCAGAAAAGGAAATAATTTGCGCTTGAAGGGTAAGTACCTGAGCACGTAAAGCATTTAATTCCTTTATGATCTGTGGAGGTGTTGCCTTAGGAGCTGGTGGTGCTTGTTGTGCAGGTGCTCGCAACTGTAGCATTTTGTGGTCTCCCTTAAGCTTCTAATATGCCTCATTCATACTGTCATAATCTTCTAGTAGTCTGACATGGTGTTCCAATAGTATCTTCATATATTCAGAGGGGATGGCTTTAAAACGGTTGGGACTCAGAGGTTTGTCTGTTTGATCTAAAGGAGCTTCGAGGTTTTTTCTGTTTTGTTCCTACAAGCATTGATTCTCTTCTTTGGCTATTGCTAGGTGGCATCTTAGTAGTCCCATGTTTTGAGTGAGTGTCACGTTTCAAATGGTTTGATCTCTTAACAAGTTGTCCATATCCATAATGGATTCCTTTGTCTTTTGTTCACTTTCCAGTTTAATGCATGGTAGGCCTGGCATAGCTCTTGATAGCATGTGTTAAGGGAGGCATTCTCGATTGATAGTGAGTTTAGTTGCACCTGTAACTATGTGATTGTTTGTTGTAGCATCTGGTAGCTAGTGCCTAGAGATGCGAATTCATCTCTAACTTGTGTCATGCATGAAAACATTTAACGGAATGCGGTGTCGATTGTGGGTGACAATATTAATGGTAGAGTGAGTGAAGATGTTGCATGTGTTGATGCAAGGGGAAGGGGAAATAGGGATGGGAAAGTGGATGCAGTGGTGACTGTGGAGAATTGTGATGTGCCTAAATGTGGTGGTGAAATGGATGAGATGAGTGGTGGTGCGGTGGGTGGCGATATGTCCATGTCAGTGGACATCTTGTCAAGTGCAGTGATCGTGAAGAGTGGAGTGATAGTGGGTGCTTGAGTGGGTGTGAATACAGGATTTACAAAGGTTGAGGAATAAATTACAGATTGGGTTTCTCCTATTGCTTGGTGGAGAGGGGAGGATAGAGGGAATGTAGTGGGACGAGGAGGTGAGACGGGTGAAAAGGTCATGGGAGGGGGAAATGGGGATAGAGGTCTGGGAGGAGTGGGGAAATAAGGAAAGGATGGAGTGAGAAATGGGTTGGATGGAATGGTGTGAGCTAAGGAGGGAGGATAGGTGGGAGGGTGGTGGGAAGAGTTTGTGGGGTTGAGGCAATTAGGGCTTCTACTATAGCAACATCAAGAAACGTGGATGGTCTTGGAAGGTTAGGGTGTACAGGAGAGACTGGAGGGGCGGGAGGTGAAAGAGGATCAGGTGGAGCAGTGGGTACTTCGACAATAGTAGTGGTATTTACAGTAGAAGGGTGAGGCAGGGAGTCAATCACTATGGTGGCTTCTTCAATAGGGTCTTCCGATAGAAGTCATGCTTCTCTCGCTTGTTGTGAGGATTGGGCATCTATTGGTATGTGAATATACTGACCCAGTTTTGAGAGCAAATGGATTCATTGTGGGTCGAACTTTGGTAGTGGTTTCCTCTGCAAATAGCGAAGTGCTTCATTGGTTCCTATTGACTTAACCAATTCTCTGAAACCTTGAATGTAAGCTTCTCCGAATCCTCCTGTGGTGAGTTCCTATTCTACAATCGCTTGAATTTCTTCTTCTAAGAGTTTTTTGCACGCCCAAACTGCTTGCATATTTTGATATAGTTTCTTGATTGCCAAAGTGTAGGCAGCAGCTTCAAATGTTCATCTTCGTAAGTACTTGTGTCACCTTGAGTGTCAGTGTGTTGTTCCTATTCATCAGTCTGCACATTCTCTTGAGAGTCATGGCTATCCTGATTGGCTTCATCATCACCATCTTCATTGTCTATTTTTATCCTCTCTTCTTTGGAGCTAGAGACTACTTGCTCATGTGATTGATCATGGGGTGTGGTAGGGTAACTTGGTCGTTCATATTCTTGTGAGAAAAATTGTCCTTATGAAAATTGAAATCAGCTCGAAAAAGCATCATGCATTTCAAAATCAAAAGTGGTATTCCTTGGTTCTGCCTCTAGGTTGGGTATAGGGAAAGTGAATTCTTCCGCACCGATGGTGGTTGGAGTTTTTGCTGCTGTAGTGGTGAGTTCCTGAACTATGGTTGCTTGAGAAGTAACAGCGCTGGTAGTGCCTTCTATGATAACTGGTCGTGAAAGGCGTATGCATATGGGTTGTATAGGTGCAGGGGGTTTCGTAGGAGATTGTTCTAGAGACGGATGAGGTCACGGGGACTCTAGAACTTGCAAACATGGGATAGATCCACGCATGCATTTGCCTGCCCGTCCCTTGCTAGCTTTTCTGGCTTTCTTGGTGGTTCCTTTGAATGCCTTCAATTCTTCACTTATCATTCCACGTTCTATAGGCAAATCATATGCCAAACACATATAAACAATTCGAGTGAGAGCTCAACATCCATGGATTACTTTTTTCCTTCCCATCTCTACTGAGCCAAATACAATTGATCAATGATCCAACTTGCAAGATCTATGATTTGGGGCCCAATACATGCTAAATATAACCCAAAACAAATACGCTTGTGAGGCATAGTGAGACAATCCTGAACCGAGAATGCAAAATGTTGCATACATATTGTTAGCCGATCAACATGCTAATTCTTCTACACTAATGTGGTTCTCCATTGCTAGAAAATTGGTTGTCTCTAAGTGGTTCACAAAGGAAAATGTTTCTTGGTACTGATAAATTCAATCAAACCTAAACGCATGGATTCTAGAAATTACCAGTGATGCTATGTGAGTTGGATCGACGGTCATATTCGAGACCTCAAGACACTTGTATGTACCTGAAAAGTATGCTACAGGGAGGATGGTTCTCAGTCTCAAGAAGACTCAGCTGGACTTAGCATGGGAACGCTGTAAGCAACTGCAAGCAGAGGATGCAATTGGCAAAACTCTAGTACTTGCAGCCAATCGAGGTGGGCTTGTGGTCGATGTAGAAGGTTTATGTGGTTTTGTGCCCTTCTCTCATATTTCCTCAAAAACAAGCTATGATGACCTGATTGGTAAGATCATTCCAGTCAAGTTTATGGAAGTGGATGAGGAGCAAGCAAGGCTTGTTCTGAGCAATAAAAATGCACTGGTCGAGAATCAAATATCTCTGGGTATAGTATCTATTGTGGAAGGTGTAGTCCATACTATAAAGCCGTATGGAGCATTTATTGATATGAAAGGTGTGTATGGTCTGTTGCATATAAGTCAGATCAGCCATGAAAGGATTACAAGTGTGGAGAATGTGTTCCGATCGGGCGATAAGCTTAAGGTCATGATTCTTAGTCAGGACAAAGAGAGAGGGAGAATCAGTTTATCTACCAAAGAATTGGAGCCAACACCTGGAGATATGCTGCGAAATTCTTCACTTGTTTATGAAATGGGTGGAGAGATGGTACAAACTTTCTGGCAAAGAATAGCCCAAGCAGAGGCTGCTGCACGCGCTGAAGAATTTCGGTTGAATCAAGAGGTGAAAGGGGCTATGTTGATGTCAACCAACAATGGGGCTCTGGTTGATATTGGTGCCAAGGCTCCTGCATTCTTGCTAATAAGTGAAGCTTCTATCCTGAGGATAAAGAAAGTAGAAAAAGTGGGGCTTATCCTTGGTCTTGAAAATGAGTTTTATATTTTCAGATCTGATGATGACAATGGGAGAATGGGTTAGAGCAACGACCCAAAGTCAGTTCCAACCGCTTTTGTGCATATATGCATCTTGGGTGTTCTCTTGAGAGCTAGAAAATAATATTGTCATAATGTGGTTAGAACAAAAAGAAAACAGTTTTTGGAGGGAAGAGACTCGAGCATTGCTGGTCTCAAACTAAATTCATCCTTATCTCCAAGGATAGTCTGGTTCTTCCTAGGGGGAATGCTCTCAATAAAAGAAGAGAAGAAAGGGACTTTCGGCTTCTTCGATTTTTCTCTTCTAACGACCGAGCGCTTTAACAGTGTTCTGTTGTTTGTCAAAAGGGGGGGGGTGAGGCTGCATCCTTTCTATTCATTTGTCAGGGCATTTTTCGACGGTCGTGCTCATCACCTGCAAGAGGAGTCGAGTAGAAGGAGAAAGCTTCATAGGCCTCCCCATCAGGAAAAGAGAGCGGAGGTACTGTCGTAGAGTGAGAATCTGAGCGTAGGTCTATTTGAGGAGGAGTCCACAGGCTATCATCGAAAAGAGGTTGCACATATGAGAAGCTGGCCACTTATGGACAGATATGCTGCGCGCGCATGATGGGGAAAGAATGTTGTGCCGATTTCGTGCAGAAGAGCTTGATCTCACGCATTTGTGTCATGTATACATGTTTTTTGCTGTTGAACTTGCTATTTTCATTTTCCATACAAGTATGCCTTTGTCAAACCTCTATGCATGTTGTTACAGAGCTTACGCAGAGTACACTCTTGTTATTTGTCCATGCACATGCATTTGATATATCAACCGTCTCGGGGTTCTATAGTTCGTGCTGAAGATATAATCTGAATTTGTTTAATAGGCGATGGAATGGAACTTGGAAGTGTTAAGAAACAAGGCTACACCACTGATAGTGATCTTCTCTGCTAAATGCTTTTAATATAATTCCTTTGCGACAAAAGCGTGTGGAAGTTAAACTCTATGTGTCCATATAATTCTGAGTTGTAGACTGCTATCTTCATATGTGGTATAAGTTTTCTTTGCATGATTATGGAAAGGCACATAGGTCCCAGCATCTTTGTTATATGCATGACACTTTATATCTTAATCAAAACAGTGGATGTATTGTCTGCCCACAGAAGCAAAGAGGTAAAAAATCTGCTGTATGAACCCTTCCAGATTTTGTTTGTGTGGTCAAACAGAGAAAAAGGTTTGAAGTCTGATTTCTTCTAGAATTTGTCTGCAAAGACCTTCTTACCAATTATCTAACCTTCGTATTCCCTCTCCCTATTGCTCTGGTCTGAATTCCTACGCCTTTTTCTTCATTCTTGAGAGTTAATGGAAGGAGGTGCTATATGATGCAATTATCTTAATCTGAGATAAAATTTGTCGTTCCACAATTTAGTTAGCGGAGCATAGAGGAGTTCGGTGATGACGACTTAGGTTGCAAGAGTTGTCTTTACATAACCAACTTTCTTGGAAAATTATTTGCCCAACTGAAAAAAGTTTGATGTAAATGCTTTACATGTGCCACTCAATTCTTAATTCTTAGGTATCGATCTTCTGCTAGAGCCCATTTCATGTTGCCAACTAAAGATTTTTTTCGTATCTCTGCTAACATGTTACCCTCTCCATAGTTTGGTGAAAACCAAATGCATGTATAAACAAGAGATTCAACAACTGTCACTTCACTATGATGGTGTTACTTTGATAAGGCTTGAGTGACTAAAACTTCTTATAAGTGAGCTGGGATAGATTGCAATTGACATTACCGTTTTCGATTTCTCCTTGTTGTCATGAAACAATTATCAGAATCATGTAGTAAATTTGAGGTGATTAGGAGCAAAGGCATAGCAAATGACACTATATTTGATATTCTGTACATGGAAGCCTCGTTGTTCTACCTTTCCCGAGACCTTAATTGAATACATGAGCAAGTAGTTTTCTATTGGAACACCCGTTTATTTGTATGAGTGTGTTTGGGAGTATTGGAGACCCACTATTGAGCGAAATGTGGACTCTCTATTAATGCAAGAACTCGACTTTCCTCAATAAAATGTAACAAACGATGAGTTTTATGACACACAACTAGAGGTGCATAATGACTGAATGATACTGAGTATTTGGACCAAACAAATGAAGCATCTATTTTGAGTGTGTGCGTGTGTGTTAATGAGTGAGAGAGAGGGAAAACAAGAGTGCATGTGCGTGGTAGATCTGAGCACATGGGAGTGAGAGAGAGAGAGATGGAGAGCAAGAGAAAGGGGTTAGCAACAGAGGAAGAGCAAGAGACATGAAGTGTGAGCAAGAAAAGAGTGTCCCTTACGCCTTATTGAGGACTTAGAAGAGGGAAGAGAGGTCAATTTCAAGATATTTGGCAAACCAATAGCCTCTGTGTGCATCTTTTTCCTTGGGCTTTGACAATTGTCACATATACATAACGGCTTAGACAATTCAAGTGTAATGGTCGAAATGTCTTCCCATTTCACGACATCACCATGCTTCATCGGCTCTGGAATAAGCCTTTTGCGCTTTGTTGGAGTGTGAGTTTCGTGGATCTTAATTGTTGCCCAAATGAGGTCTTTTGAAAGATAGAACTTCTTGAATAGGGGGTCATTTACCAAAGATGGCAGAATGAAAGTACCCGGCAATTCCTTGTTCTTTGAGGCTGTAAGCGTGGTCACCAGGTAGTAGCATCTATAAAAATCTGATTTGGGTAATGGGTCACTGAAGTATTCCATGAAACCTACTCTAGCCCAAATGTGCTTTAACTCTTCTGTATTTTGGAGTGCTTCAAATTATCTAGAGAAAAACTGATACTTGCCCCACTTAATACTGTCAAAAGTCAGCATGGCATCAAAAATGAAGTCTGTGTCCGCCAAAGGTCCTACTAATCCTTGAAACCAATGGGATTTGCGATGAAATTTTTCAATGTATCCCTTTGGAGGGTCATCAATCGACATTGGTCCTGGGAATCCTTGAAATTCAGGTGGTTGTGATGTAGGGTGTGGCTCAGCTAGTAATTAACCCAAATTGACCATAGGTATGGTCCTTCTATCTGCATGATGATGGATGCAATCCAGAGAAGATCTGCTACAAAAGATTAGCACATTAGTATGGAAATTAATAATGATCCCATTAAAGTGAGACCGCAATCCCTTTCCATAACCGATGTGTAACCCGTGTAGCCAAGTGTTGTGAGGTGGTTTATGGAATGATTTGCAAAACTAATGCAGGTCTCTAGACACCTACATGCTTTCGATAGTGCATACATTGCTTGATGAGATGTTATTACAAGTGATCTTGGGTTAGTGTAGATGAGTTTATACAAAGTTCAGTTGTGATTGAATTATTACAAGGGAGTTGGTTATTTGGGATGGGATTAATGTTATACAATTGGTCATGTGAAGGATTCTAGATACATTTCGGTATCCATCTCTTAAGGGTAGTTGAGTGGATGGTATGCTTCTGCTAAGGGACAAAAGGTGATATCGGATGTTGTGGTGTCGATGGGTGAAGAGATTTTTAAGGGGTATATGTTACATGGCTTGAGTGTTGAGCTATAATACACTGTTTGGGTACCCATATTTGCATGGGAGTGGGTCGTTTCGTTAGGTACTTCTTGGCGATCCAAATCTGTCAAAGCTTTGTCGAAGTTGAACAAGGTAGAGGAGATGTTGGATATTGCCTTTGATTCTGCTGAAACTTCATCTTGTGATTGTCTGCATTGTTGAAATCTGTGGTGCTTTTTGTCCTTTTGGCACCCATACTTGTTTCATGTTGCTTGCTTTGTGATGCTAATACGGTTGCTTGTTTTGTGTCGTCTGGTGTGCTCGTCGGTCTGGGTTCCTCCATCGTGGGTGACTCCTTTGTGGTTGGGGTTGAGAGGTCAGATGGACACTCTACTTTGGAAAAAAAAGGAGGTCCAACACTTGCAAAACTTGCCCATTAGGAAGTGCAACATTTTGTACCATAAAGCTAGGCCAGTCCACAGTAAGTGTGGAAGGATGGGCACCATAGGCTATAGTGCCCATTTGGCCATTGATGCAGTCCACCTGACCGTTGTTGGAAGACCTGGGAAAATCTATTGACATTCTTTTGTCTGGCAACTATCCATCGCCAAGCTCTCATGGATTGACTTTGGAGGGAGCGTGCTTAGCCGAGGGATCTGGCCAAAAATCTTCCGATCCTCCGTCGCATGCAGTTCATATGGTCTAGGGTTACATACCTCAGGCAGAGTGTTGTTAGGGAAGTCAAGCAATATCACTCGTTGTTGATCTAAGGTTCCAATCTGCAAGGAGCCTTGTCTAAGATTTAGGTCCATTGACTGATCATATAGCCAATCTTGGCCAAGGATTAGGGGTTCTATCAGGTCATCATCATGGCACACTAGGAACTTCACTGTCATGGTCACTTTGTGTATGAGGATAGGAAGATCCACCTCACCCATGCAAGGGGTTTCCATGCCTCCTAGCCCTATGAGGTATGCCTCAATTGGCCGCATTTCTATTCTTGAGTCCTTATAGTGGGACCATCTAATCGCACTAGTCGTAGCACCTAAATCAATTACAGCCCTAAGCTCATGGCCACGATTGCCATGCTCTAGCTTGACTGTAATGAATGGTCTCCTCTCCACTATGCTAGGATGAGTAACTCACTTTGATTGACACATGGCCATGGGGTATCTGGGTGTTGTTTCTAGATGGTTATAATGTTCTCTCCCTAGTCCTTGTCTTCTTAGCTTCATGCACTTAATGCATTCTATAGCTTCTGCCTGAGCTTCAGCGTGTATTCTTTTTTCTTCCTCCTTATGCTTCTTTGCCAACGTGAGTCATCTAAGCATATCCTCAGTAAGAGGTTCGTGATAAAGCTTGACTCTATATCCACTAATGTAATTTGGCATTATCTATCCTTCTAGGGTGGCTAATTGTACTGTTCCACTTGTCGAGAGTTTGTTAATGATCATAGGTCCATAACCTCGCTTTTCTTATTTTTGTGCATGTTGTTTCATCATATATATTAGGACTAAATCTCCTTCTTTTAAGCCTTTGACTTTCACATGTGCATCAGAATAATCTTTCTGTCGCTTCTTTACTGCATATATACCTGCTGCTGCTTTCAGCCTGGTTTCTCCTAATCGTTCCAAGTCCATTATTCTTGATGATAATTCATGGTCAATCCATTGATGTTCTTGTGAAACCTTAAGGGTGGGTATCAAGAAGTCCAAAGGAAGCACAACATTTTGACCAAAAACCATATGAAAGGGAATTGCATTGAGTACGGTCTTGTAGGCCACTCGATATGCCCAAACAGCATGATGTAACTGTTTGTCCCAATCTGAACGTTTGTTGTTCACGAGTTTCATCAGTACATTACAAAGTATCTTGTTAGTGCTTTCTGCTTGACCATCATCCTCAGGATGATATGGTGTTGATTTCTTGTGAATCACCATAAAATCATGTAACAAATATTCAATGACTTGGTTTAGAAAGTAAGTTCCTCTGTCGCTCACTAACTCTATAGGCAATCCATGTCTTTTAAAGACATTTTCAAATAGGAATTTTGCAGTCGTGTGTGCATCATTCTTTTTCATGGCCTTGGCCTCTACCCATTTGGTAATGTAATTTGTAGCTACAATAATGTATTCAGTATGAGTACCTTTTGCAGGGGGGTTTATGGGTCCTACAAAATCTATACCCCACTTAGAAAATGCACGTCCTCCCATCATGGGTTTCAATGGCATTTCTGTTGGAATTTGGGGCCCCAGGATCGTTCCAATACTAAAACCTCTTGAGCATACACAACTTAATTGACAAGATGATAAGTGAGATAGAGAAAGAAAGAGATCTTGAGATGCTTACTTCACTAAAAATAATAGATGTCCAAATTACAACATGGGAGTACTACTCAACCATATAAAGTGGTGCACTCACTAATGGAAGAATAAGATCACGATACAAAATTTAGATTATGTTGAAATAATCTAAGTGTGAGTGAAGAGAATGAAGCAACGAAGCTAACAAAATAGTGTAACGAAATTGTAAATCAACCACAAGGTTAACTCACAAAAGATAGTTACCACCACCTCGTAGAAGACTTCCTACTGCAATTAGAGTAGCCTCTCCTTCACCAATACTTCACCTCCTTCAAGAGTGTGAGAACACTCTGTCTTCAAGAAGATCTCCAAGCTCTAGATCTTTGCGTGAGTGATTATACAAGGAGCCAAGGGCCTCCTTATATAGAAGTTGTAACTCTTTGAAAAGCTTAATAAAAAGCTACGATCGTAATCCATATCGTAATCCATGAAAAAAACAAAAACGTAAAGCTCCTTCGCTTTCCATATGCGATCATTAAAAAAACATAAGTTTTATGCTTTTGATTTTGTTATCTTTTAACTTTGTAAAAGATGGTTTCACACTATGAAGTTTCAAGTTCGCATGGACGAAAAATTATTGGGCATTGATTCCAACAATCCCTTCTTCAATGTCACAATGATATAAGCTTCAGTAACCTGCAAATCTTCTCATGACTATCTCTAGTCAATGCTTTGGTAAAAATATCTGCAACATTCTCACTAGACGGAACATAAACCAGCTCAATGTGCTTCTTAGCTATCTGCTCTCGAATATAGTGGTAGTGTACCTCTATATGCTTTGTCCTTGCATGATGCACTGGATTTTTAGCTATAGCTATAGCACTCTGGCTATCTGAAAATATCTGAATGGGTTGATGTACTCTTACATCAAGATAACTGAAAATCTTCTCCAACCATACTGACTCTCGAGTAGCTGTAAATGCTGCACGATATTCAGCTTTACATGATGAAGTGGAAATAGTGGGTTGTCTTTTTGAAAACCATGAGATAAGACAATCTCCAAGATAAAAACAAAATCCACTAGTACTTCTTCTTGTGTCTCTATCACCTGCCCAATCAGAATCTGAAAAACCTTTTAGTAACAAATGTGTAGATTTCGAAAATACCATAGCATAATTTGAAGTTCCCTTCAAATAACGAAAGATCCGCTTTACTGCTTTCCACTGTAACACTGTCGGATTCTGCATGAACCTTGATACTTGAGAAACTGCAAATTGTATATCAAGACGTGTATTACAAAGATATATCAAGCAACTAACTGCTTGACTACATAGAGTAGTATCAAATGGCTTTGCATTTGCTACCATTTGTAAAGATATGTTCTGATCCATAGGTGTTTGCATAGGTTTAGAATCACCCATCTGAAACCTTTCCAAAAGTTTCTCAATGTACTTCTGTTGTGTCATGTAGATACACTCATCTCGAAACAAAAACTGAATCCCAAGATAATGATGTAGAATGCCTAAATCATTCACATCAAATGTTTGCTTCAATTCTTCTTTGAACATCTGCAAATCTTCATCTCTAGGACCTGTGACTATAATATCATCCACATAAATGATTGCTATAATCATCATACCTGTTTCAGCTTTGACATAAAGAGTTGGAGTTGCATCTGAGTTATGGAAACCAATGGATAAAAGATATGTATGTATCTTTTCATACCATGCTCTAGGTGCCTGTTTTAAACCATACAAAGCTTTTATAAGCTTACACACTAAGTGTACTTTACTTTTCTCTTCAAAACCTTCTGGCTGTTGAATATACACATCCTCGTGTAAATCACCATTAAGAAAAGAAGTCTTGATGTCAAGTTGATATATATGCCAACCAAAATGTGCTGCTAGAGCAAGTACTGACCTAATAACAGTCATCCTAGACGTAGGAGCAAATGTCTCATCATAATCAATACCTTTTTGTTGTGCATATCCTTTGACAACCAACCTGGCCTTGTATCTATCAATAGTACCATCTGCTTTCCTTTTGATTTTGAAGATCCATTTTACACCTATAGCCTTCTTTCCTCCTGGTAACTCACATAGCTGCCAAGTTTGATTCTTATGAATAGAATCAATCTCTTCTTGCATAGCTTTTCTCCAAATAGGAATGTTAAGTGCATCTTTAACACACGCAGGTTCATCTTCAATAGTCGTAAGTGCCAAAATATCATGAATCTCGAAGTCTTCAGCAAAACTTACATGATCTTTTTGCTGTCTAGTTTGACTTCTTGTTCTTACATGATCTTGTTGTTGTTGTCTAGTCTGACTCCTTGTTCTTCCAGTAAAAGTTTTTATACCACTATCTTTCCAAGTCTGATATAACCACGTAGGTGTATCCTTGAATAGTGGTGAAACTCTTTCTGAACTTTCAGCTTCCACAGGTTCTGGAACTTGTCCTGCCGAGGTACTAGGACTTTCTGGAACTTTAACTTCTTCCATTTCTGGAATCAAAGTTTCTTGTGGAACTGACTCTATAGAAGGTTGTGAAATTCCTCTTTCTTCAACTTTTTCTTGAATACTAGGAATTTGAGGTTTAACTCCCTCCTGATATGGCTGAACATGTACATCCAGAATCTTTCTAAAAATTCCATAGTCATTTTCACTAATGAACTCCAGAATTTCTGCTTCTTTATCATAAACCTTATCTTCAGCAATATAAGCATTACGTGAAAGAATAACTTCACCTGTCTCTGGAACATAAAACCTGTATCCTTTGTTTTCAACAGGATATCCAATAAAAACAGCTTTCTTTGCCTTTACATCTAGTTTGCCTCGGTCCTTTTTCTCAACATGTACATAAGAAAGTGATCCAAACACTTTGAAGTAACTCACATTAGGTTTTCTACCATAATAAGCCTCATAGGGTGTTATTACCTTTAAAGCTTTTGTAGATGACCTGTTCAAAATGTGATTAGCTGTATGTACTGCATCAAACCAGAATTTTGGTGAAAGCCTCTTGGACGCCATCATGCTCCGCATCATTTCAACAAGCACTCTATTCTTTCTTTCTGCAACACCATTTTGCTGAGGAG
Organism: Ceratopteris richardii; assembly: GCA_020310875.1. NCBI lineage: Eukaryota > Viridiplantae > Streptophyta > Polypodiopsida > Polypodiales > Pteridaceae > Ceratopteris > Ceratopteris richardii. The sequence continues at coordinate 202,802,124 of CM035408.1, forward strand.
TATAAGCAATAGTAAGGTGTCGAGTAATACCTTTCTCATCGAGAAATGTCTGAAACTCATTTCACAAGTATTCTCCACCTCTATCACTTCTGAGAATCTGGACAGTTTCTTGACTTTCATTTTCAACCATAGCTACAAACTTCTTCAACATAGGAAAGACTTCTGACTTCGACTTAAGACCATAGATCCATGAGTATCTTGTAAAATCATCCACAAATAAGACAAAATACCTGAAACCCTGAATAGAGTCTGCTCTCACAATCCATTCACATCTGAATGAATAATCTGCAATTTCCTGGTAGCTGTAATATGACCATGTTTCTTGAAAGGTAGTTTATGCATCTTACCTTCAAGACAACCTTCACATATATCTGAATCATCAGGTAGCTTGAATGAGGGTAAACTCTCAACCATACCTCTATCTTTGATATTTTTGAGAGCTCCAAAATTGATATGTCCAAATCTTTCATGCCATAGCTTCATATCTTCCACCGGTGACGAAGATTTGACTGCATATGCCTGACTGATTTTTGACAAAACAAAGATCCCTCCTTTATGCGTACCTTGCAAAAGACACTTGTCTTCTTTATGTGATAAGATCTTACAAAGATCTTTCTCAAATACAACTTTAAAACCATCACTTAAAAATGCAGATATAGATAGCAGATTCTTCTTCATTTCAGGTACATAAAGGACATCTGATATTTGAAAAACACCACCTTCTCTTGACTTTAGGGTTACTGTACCTATTCCCACAACATCCAAATCATTGCCATCTACAATAGTAACTCTTCTACCTGAAGAATAGTAAAGAGAAGAAAATACATCTCTACAACCTGTCATATGCTTTGTAGCACCTGAGTCAAATATCCAAGGACTTGCTAAAAGAACTTGTAAAGCTGCTTGATCAAAAGCTACTTCCTCAATAGTGATACAGGCATAAGAATCACCTTGAGATTTCCCTTTTTTATCATCTTCTGCAACATTACCTGATGCCTTTTTCTTTTCTGCTGCAATCCTTTTATAACATTCTGATTGAATATGTCCATGTTTCTTGCAAAAAGAACATATTTTTACCTTCTTCTTAGAAGAATTCTCTTTAGATGTCGTAGATACAGAATCTGAAGTAGAAGGTGAGAGGGACCTACTTTCCTTCTTGGATTGTTTTTCCTTCTTCTTATCCTTCTTCTTCTTACCCTTTGATGAAGATGAAAGTGCTTCTTCATTCTCTTCCATTCCCTTCAACTCATCTTCATCTTGAAGCAACAAGAACTCTAACTCTTCAAATGTAACCTCTCTATCTCTTGTGGTAAGAGTAAGTGTTGTCAAGATCTTGCTCACGCGCATACAGAGATTACGGACACATAAAACACACAGAGAATAGACGCAATAAGAGACGTGACACAATGCAGTATTGGGTGCAATCTCCCCCCATGCACTCTGTTTCGACAGTCCACAGAGTGCACGTATTTATAGGACTTTTGATTACGTCGAAAATAGTGGTTACATGAGGGCGGCTTCGAAAAGCAGGCGTGAAACTAAAAGTTGGTAACTTTTACAGAAAGCCATTACTTTGAATAATAGAAATTGCAGTCTACAACGACCCTTATTCTAACCGTTACTTTTCTAACAATAGAACCTTCTACGTAGGTTTATTTACAAAATAAATAATAATTATTCGGTTTATTGATGTCCGCCCTTGCACGCCTTGCACGCTCCTCACGAACCTTCAGCTGCTATATCAAAAACATCAAAAACATATTAATACATTAATAATTTAACGTTTTAACAATGCCTTGTTCAATAATATACAACATGCCTCTCAGTTGACAAGCAACTGACCTCAGTTGATAAAATAATTCAACACTCTAACAATTATAATGCAGTGTTCAACATATTCCATATTACTGTTAAAATCCAACAATGCATTGGCCAACATATTTCATGTTACAATCCAACAATACATTGGCTATTCGATATTTCAATCCAACAATGCATTGGCCAACATATTTCATGTTACAATCCAACAATGCATTGACTATTCGATATTTCAATCCAACAATGCATTGGCCAACATATTTCATGTTACAATCCAACAACGCATTGGCTATTCGATATTTCAATCCAACAATGCATTGGCTATTCCATAGTTCAATCCAACAATGCATTGTTCAACATATTCCATAAGGTATAACATGCCCCTCAGTTGAACAAGCAACTGACCTCAGGTGATAAAATAATAAACATGGATGGCCAGTCACATGTTTCATCACTGAATAAAACTAGGCATGTGCCATGTAAAAATACATGCATGGAAATGTTCATGGAGCTGGTACATTAATGTGTTTGTAGTATGATATACAGGATTTAAGTCAAAAATGTAATCCAAAAGTGATGACAAAAATGCATATCTGGATATGATAAAATAATAATTAACTTTCGAATCATGAATTTATACTTGAATGCATGTGCATATGAATTTTGTAAAAATTTCGGCAGCATAATGGCGTGATTTTGAAAACCGGAAAATTTTCGACAAACAATTTCCATGATACATAAAGAGACCGAAAGGGGATTCCACACCCTGACATATGTATTTTTTTCTCCTCGCTAACCTGCAATAAAATACATACCTGTCCCTGCAATAAGAATTCATGTACCATACAAGACAAACCATGTTTAAACGATGCGTATATTCCATGTACGATGCAAAACATGCATGTCCAAAATGTAAGTGGATGCAAAAAGAAGACAACTATGCATATAAATTGACAAGAAACGTATCTGGATGGTTACAAAGTAATTTTCCGATGTGTGCAGGTGCTGAAGATGATCCACCCCTTTATCATAATAGCATGACAATATGCCTTCAGGAATCGAGGCTTCGAAAAGATGATTAAAAAAAAAGTTTGTTTGATGATGAATGGGTAAAGTCCAAATTCTTTTGATCTTGGAAGAGAAGCTCAAAAGATATGTTATAGCCACTCTATAAAGAGATCGGAGATATCTTTCCATAGCAGTAAAACAAAATCTCAAAAATTAAAGGTAATATGCTCCTATAGACTAAATTCAATATGTAAATACATCACAATTATCAAACATGTAAGGTAAACTGTAAAGGTAAGAATGAATCTTTAAACTCTTCTTGAAAAGCCTTCCAGGTGCGTGGACAATCTGCACGACGAGAAAGATCATTCCACCATAACTGCGCTCGTCCTACCAAATAATTGGTGGCAAACTCAATTTTCTTATTTTCTGAATATAACCCATCGGAAAAGAAATCGTTGAATAGGGATAGCCATGATAAGACAAAGCGGCCATCTTTTCGTCCGTCGAATTGAAGCATAGCATAACGTCCGTGTATGGCTTGTTGAAGTGCTTGAAGTTCTTGGTTCATAATCTCTAACTCTTGTTCGAATGAAACTCTAGGTAAAGGTGAATTACTGTAATCCGCCATGGTGCTCTTGGATCCTTGCTCTCAACCTTGCTTGGTATCTTAAACACTCAATCAAGTGCCATCCAAGGATTCTGAAGGAATTCACACTTCCAAGCTAGCTCATTGGAAAATTCGTTTCGAGAGCTTTCCAACAGTATATTACACGCCTCAATCCGACCTACGGATTGAAAGTTACACTTAATTCTTTGTTGGGTCCATCCTAGAAATCGCCGCGAGTGCCTTGCACAAGTACCAAAGAAAGAGAGCTTGAATAACAATTCCAAGAGATGGTGGAGTGGTTAAAGTACTTCCCTTGAAAGTAGGAGGTTGTGGGTTCAAATCCTCCTACCTTAGGGACTCTAAACCTCTCTATTACCACTCAAAAATTAAAATTGCCTCGCGCGTAGCCAACGGTCGCAAAGGGAGCCTTGGGTGCCAATGTTGCCAATGTATTGCCTAAGTTATTGCCTAAGCTCTTTGCCTTAGTCGACGCCTTGGAGTAAGCCGAAGGAGAAGACATAGGTGAAGACGTAGGTGAAGACGGAGACGGAAACGGAATCGGAATCACGAACAGAGAACAGAACCCTCTGTATTGACACGTGCAGAGCTCTGATACCACTATTGTCAGGATCTTGCTCACGCGCATACAGAGATTACGGACACATAAAACACACAGAGAATAGACGCAACAAGAGACGTGACACAACGTAGTATTGGGTGCAATCTCCCCCCATGCACTCTGTTTCGACGGTCCACAGAGTGCATGTATTTATAGGACTTTTGATTACGTCGAAAATAGTGGTTACATGAGGGCGGCTTCGAAAAGCAGGCGTAAAACAAAAAGTTGGTAACTTTTACAGAAAGCCATTACTTTGAATAATAGAAACTGCGGTCTACAACGACCCTTATTCTAACCATTACTTTTCTAACAATAGAACCTTCTACGTAGGTTTATTTACAAAATAAATAATAATTATTCGGTTTATTGATGTCCACCCTTGCACGCCTTGCACGCTCCTCACGAACCTTCAGCTGCTATATCAAAAACATCAAAAACATATTAATACATTAATAATTTAACATTTTAATAATGCCTTGTTCAATAATATACAACAGTAAGAGTGGTTATGAAGGATCGATATGAAATCGGAAGTGAATTAATCAGCGTATTTACCATTTCTTCATCTGATATCTCAACTCTTACATTTAGAAGTTGATCTCTTAAGTCAACGAGTCTCATAATGTGGGTTTGAATTGACTCACCAGCTTTCATCCTGGTATTTGCTAGTTGTCTCCTCAAATGAGCTTTTCTATCAGGATTTCTGCTCTGAAAAAGATTCTCAAGCTTTAACCAAGCTTGACTAGAACTTCTGCAAGATCTGATCTGTGGTAGAACATGCTTTTTAACACTCATTGCTATGAATGAAAGTGCTAAAGCATCTCTAGCATCCCATCTTGCCTGATCTTCAGTAGGAGGAACTCTAGGTAAAGACCTAGCAGTGACTCTGGATGTCGAAGTGGTTACCTCTTCTTCTGTTGGTTCTGTAATAGCAATTCCAATACCTCTTGAAGCTTCTGTAGACCCTTCTTCACCTTCTCGTCTTGGTCTTGTTAAGGATCCATTGACGATACTCCATAAATCCTTTGTCACTAACAAGTTCATCATCATGAAACTCCACATGGGATAATTAGAAGATCCATCCAACTTGTCTTCAATCTCAATTCTAATCTCACTCATCTTATCTTAAGTGTGTATGTCAATTATGTAGCTTTGATACCAAAACCCTAAAGCTCTGATACCAAGTGTTGGAATTTGGGGCCCCAAGATCGTTCCAATACTAAAACCTCTTGAGCATACACAACTTAATTGACAAGATGATAAGTGAGATAGAGAAAGAAAGAGATCTTGAGACAAGGATAGGGAACGTAAGCTGGATGCTTACTTCACTAAAAATAATAGATGTCCAAATTACAACATGGGAGTACTACTCAACCATATAAAGTGGTGCACTCACTCATGGAAGAATAAGAAGATGATGATACAAAATTTAGATTATGTCAAAATAATCTAAGTGTGTGTGAAGAGAATGAAGCAACGAAGCTAACAAAATAGTGTAACCAAATTGTAAATCAACCACAAGGTTAACTCACAAAAGCTAGTTACAACCACCTCGTAGAAGACTTCCTGCTGCAATGAGAGTAGCCTCTCCTTCACCACAACTTCACCTCCTTCAAGAGTGTGAGAACACTTTGTCTTCAAGAAGATCTCCAAGCTCTAGATCTTTGAGTGAGTGATTATACAAGGAGCCAAGGCCTTGTTTATATAGTTGTTCTCCTCCTTGAAAAGCACATCGAAAAGCACTAATAAAGCTATGTTCGCTAAATCTATCGGAATAGCGTAGCTGTCCGTATGCTTTTCCCAAAAGTAAAGTACTAAAAAGAAATCCGTCTTCGCGTTGCGTTTAACGAGATTCGAACCCGGGTCTACTGAGGGAGCTTTTAGAACGATGGACTAGACCAAGTCAACCCGTCAGCTTTGTTGTACAAGAGTCTAGAAAGACTCTCCTATATGGATGTTGCGCCCGTCGACTGTTTGAAGTATGAACTTGAACTATTGAATTATTGTTGGATCATATGATATTGACTCCAACACATTTGACAAGTATTCTCCACCTCTATCACTTCTTAGAATCTGGACAGTTTCCTGACTTTCATTTTCAACCATAGCTACAAACTTCTTGAACAATGGAAAGACTTCTGACTTCGACTTAAGACCATAGATCCATGAGTATCTTGTAAAATCATCCACAAATAGGACAAAATACGTGAAACCCTGAATAGAGTCTGCTCTCATAGGTCCATTCACATTTGAATGAATAATCTGCAATTTCCTAGTAGTTGTAATATGACCATGTTTCTTGAAAGGCAGTTTATGCATCTTACCTTCAAGACAACCTTCACATATATCTAAATCATCAGGTAGCTTGAATGAGGGTAAACTCTCAACCATACCTCTATCTTTGATATTCTTGAGAGCTCCAAAACTGATATGTCCAAATCTTTCATGCCATAGCTTCATATCTTCCACCGGTGACGAAGATTTGAATGCATATGCCTGACTGATTTTTGACAAAACAAAGATCCCTCCTTTATGCGTACCTTGCAAAAGACACTTGTCTTCTTTATGTGATAAGATCTTACAAAGATCTTTCTCAAATACAACTTTAAAACCATCACTTAAAAATGCAGATATAGATAGCATATTTATCTTCATTTCAAGTACATAAAGGACATCTAAAATTTGAAAATTACCACCTTCTCTTGACTTTAGGGTTACTGTACCTATTCCCACAACATCCAAATCATTGCCATCTGCAATAGTAACTCTTCTACCTGAAGAATAGGAAAGAGACGAAAATACATCTCTGCAACCTGTCATATGCTTAGTAGCACCTGAGTCGAATATCCAAGGACTTGCTGAAAGAACTTGTAAAGCCGCTTGATCAAAAGCTACTTCCTCAATTGTGATACAGGCATAAGAATCACCTTGAGATTTCCCTTTTTTATCATCTTCTGCAACATTACCTGATGCCTTTTTCTTTTCTGCTACAATCCTTCTATAACATTTTGACTGAATATGTACACGTTTCTTGCAAAAAGAACATATTTTTACCTTCTTCTTAGAAGAATTCTCTTTAGATGTCGTAGATACAGAATCTGAAATAGAAGGTGAAAGGGATCTACTTTCCTTCTTGGATTGTTTTTCCTTCTTGTTATCCTTCTTCTTCTTACCCTTTGATGAAGATGAAAGTGCTTCTTCATTCTCTTCCATTCCCTTCAATTGATCTTCATCTTGAAGCAACAAGAACTCTAACTCTTCAAATGTAACCTCTCTATCTCTTGTGGTAAGGGTAAGAGTGGTTATGAAAGATCGATATGAAATAGGAATTGAATTAATCAGCATATTTACCATTTCTTCATCTGATATCTCAACTCCTACATTTAGAAGTTGATCTCTCAAGTCAACGAGTCTTGTAATGTGGGTTTGAATTGACTCACCGGCTTTCATCCTTGTATTTGCTAGTTGTCTCCTTAAGTGAGCTTTCCTAATAGGATTTTTCCTTTGAAAAAGATTCTCAAGCTTTAACCAAGCTTGACTAGAACTTCTACAAGATCTGATCTGTGGTAGAATATGCTTTTTGACACTTATTGCTATGAATGAAAGTGCTAAAGCATCTCTAGCATCCCAACTTGCCTGATCTTCAGTAGGAGGAACTCTAGGTAAAGACCTAGCAGTGACTCTGGATGTCGAAGTGGTTACCTCTTCTTCAGTTGGTTCTATAATAGTAATTCCAGTACCTGTTGAAGCTGCCGTAGACCCTTCTTCGCCTTCTCGTCTTGGTCGTTTTAAGGATCCATTGACGATACTCCATAAATCCTTCGTCACTAACAAGTTCATCATCATGAAACTCCACATGGGATAATTAGAAGATCCATCCAACTTGTCTTCAATCTCAATCCTAATCTCACTCATCTTATCTTAAGTGTGTATGTCAATTATGTAGCTCTGATACCAAAACCCTAAAGCTCTGATACCAAGTGTTGAAATTTGGGGCCCCAGGATCGTTCCAATACTAAAACCTCTTGAGCATACACAACTTAATTGACAAGATGATAAGTGAGATAGAGAAAGAAAGAGATCTTGAGACAAGGATAGGGAACGTAAGCTAGATGCTTACTTCACTAAAAATAATAGATGTCCAAATTTCAACATGGGAGTACTACTCAACCATATAAAGTGGTGCACTCACTAATGGAAGAATAAGAAGATGATGATACAAAATTTAGATTATGTCAAAATAATCTAAGTGTGAGTGAAGAGAATGAAGCAACGAAGCTAACAAAATAGTGTAACAAAATTGTAAATCAACTCACAAAAGATAGTTACCACCACCTCGTAGAAGACTTCCTGCGGCAATGAGAGTAGCCTCTCCTTCACCAAAACTTCACCTCCTTCAAGAGTGTGAGAACACTCTGTCTTCAAGAAGATCTCCAAGCTCTAGATCTTTGAGTGAGTGATTATACAAGGAACCAAGGGCCTCCTTATATAGTAGTTGTAACTCATTGAAAAGCTTAATAAAAAGCTACGATCGTAATCCATGAAAAAAACAAAAACGTAAAGCTCCTTCGCTTTCTATATGCGATCATTAAAAAAATGTAAGTTTTATGCTTTTGATTTTGTTATCTTTTAACTTTGTAAAAGATGGTTTCACACTATGAAGTTTCAGGTTCGCATGGACGAAAAATTATTGGACATTGATTCCAACAATTTCATCTCTATGAGTGGGAAACTGAGTTCTCTGGCACACATCACATCTCTTAACATAGGTATGTGCATCCATGTGAAGAATGGGCCACCATAATCCTGCAAACAGTATGGCTTTTATTATCCTATCGGGGCCAAAATGACCTCCTGCAACACCTTGGTGTGTAGTCTCTAGTACGCTCGAATAATCGCTCTCATGAACACATTGTCTTAGATATCCATCTCATCCTCGTTTGTATAGGTTGTTGCCAATAAGTGAATAGTCTTGAGCTTCCTGCTCTAGACTACGTTTTCGTGCTAAGGTCATTCCTTGAGGGAATGTTTTCGTTCGCAACTATGTCACTAAAGGTTCACTCCATTCTGGTGTGAGAGACATATGATATATGTAGCATGTTCTACTGGTGGCCTTTCACAACAAACAGGGCATTCTCTACACAACTTGTAGACATCTACTTCCACAGAAGGCCAATATACTCCTTGTCTATGCAGAGTTTTCAAGGTATGATGTTTTGAATTATGTTGCTTTAATTCACCTACATGTGCTAATTGCAACCAATTCGCATGTTCTGATTCATCTACACAACAAGCAAGCATCTTTTGATTATCCTGTTTATATATACTTCTTGCTATTATTTGATATCTTTGAGACTTGGTAATCTCTCCTTCTTTGATACTTATCCTAAGATTCTTGGGTCCATATGTGAGAATAGGGACAATAGGCTTAGCCCATTTTGGTACTATCTCACATCCGCTATTCCTTGAGGATAATTCATCCGCTATTCCTTGGTAAACAAATATGCATCGGGTAATTCATCCACTATTCCTTGAGGAGCTTCTCCTGTGGTTAATCTTGAGAGGTGGTTAGCTCTGAGGTGGGTCTTTCCTTTCCTGACTACTACTTCAAAGTTGTACTCCATGAGTAATAGAAACCAACGTATCAGTCGTCCTGTGTTACACGGCTTATTAACTAAGTACAGTAATGCTTGGTGATCCGTGAAGAATTTGAACTTATTTGCCAACAAATAATGCTTGAATTTCTTTACTCCGTAGATCATTCCTAATCCCTCTCATTCCATAGTAGTGTAATTCCTTTCTGCTGCATTCAATTGTCTGCTTGCGTACGCTATATGGAGATCTATATTACCTTCAATTCGTGGGTTGTGCCAACACACATCCTATGGCATAGTTGGATGCATCCACATGTACATGGAATGCTTTGCTCCAATCTAGGGTTGTTAATATAGGTGCTGAGCACAAACGTCGTTTAAGTTCATTGAATGAATTTTCACACTCATCTGTCCATTCAAACTTGTTCAAAAGAGAGTACAGAGGCTTGACTATGATTGCATACATATGTATGAATCGCCTGTAATAACCACAATGACCCATAAATGCCTGTACCTCTTTTACATTATTTGGTCTAGGTAGGTCGGCAATTACTTTCACTTTTTCTTCATCCATAGAGATTCCATTCTTTGACACAATGTATCCTAGAATTTTGCCTTGTCTGACCATAAAAACGCACTTCTCGACATTTGTCAAGTACTTGCCTTAGTTCTGGGATATGAATCTGCCTCGTATTCGAATGAGTACATATATCATCAACATAAACTTTCAAATTCTTGCATAAGAATTCCTTAAAAACATGACGCATAAGTCATTGAAAAGTGGTAGGTGCATTTGTTAGCCCAAATGGCATCACATGAAATGCAAATATGCCCCATTCTGTGGTAAAATCCATCTTGTGTTGGTCTTCTAGAGCAATGGCTACTTGATTATAGCTTGAGAAACCATCAAGCAAGCTATAAAATTCCTTGCACGCAACTCTTTCCAATAAATGTTCCGTGATAGGAAGAGGATAATTGTCTCTAATAATGGCGGCATTAACTTTCTTAAGGTTAATACACACACACAATTTTCCATTCTTCTTGGGCACGACCACAATGGGGGATACCCATTCCGTATGCTCAATTTTGTAAATGAATCCTACTTCTATCAAACGATCTATTTCTTCTTTGATCTTAGTAGCATAGTTATCATTGTACGTGTATGGTTTCTGTTTCGTAGGCTTTGAATCTGGAGTCATAGGGATTCTATGGGAGCATATATCCGGGTCTACTCCTTTCAAATCTTTGTAACTCCAAGCAAACACATCTCTATATTCACGTAGTAGGGCAATTAACTCTTCTTCTTCTTCATTCGTCAAATCCTGCCCAATGTATGTACATTTTTCTTCTTCTCCTTCTATGGTAACTATGATTTTTTCGGTTTTCTTTCGGTTATCATATACTTCTCCGACATCAGCTTTTCTTTTAGGCATTTGTACCATGATTCATCTATCTTCTATTTCATGCTTCTTGAAGTTCTCCGATACTTTCATGAGTGGTTCTTTTTCTTCTTCTGTCTTAGGTGATTTCTTTCTCTTCTTCTGTTTGCTTCCTGTATCTCTTATGGATGGCTCAAGTTGTTCCATTTGACTTTCCTTTTCCTCTTCAGGGACTTTGGATTCTACAAAATAAAGGTATTCCTCTTCTGTGGAACAAAATGGTTCCATGATGATGGATTCTAGGTCCTCGTCATCACTCTCGTCCGGTTCTCAGGTCATTTCCACGCATTCTTCTAGGATAAAGTCTTACTCAACAGGTTCAATAAAAAAAATGGAAATGTCATACCCGTCTTCATCACAGTGAGGGGTCCATGTTCTTCATTCACTGCTATGTCCATCGTGGCCAAGATTTCTACCCAATCATGAGGCTCGAATTCCTCGTCTAGAAATACTATAGGTGCATAAGCTGGGTCTTGAAGGGTTTGTGGATGTTGTTTTGAACCTAAAGTCTTGGCTTCTAACCGTTCTTCCTCTTGTTTTGCTACTTTACACACCCATAGATGAGTATCCTCGTGCATCCGTGAGGGGTCTGACTCCAATGAGTGTACCGACTATGTTTCTTCTTGTGTCTTATGGATGGTGTTCCATTGTATTGGGGGTACATCTCGATGGGAATAGTCTTTAAGATTGACTTTAGTAGTCACTCCTAAATGTTGCAAGTACAAGGAATTAGTTCCCCAATCTTGTACGACTTGCAATTGATGCATGAATGGTCATCCTAAAATCATCTCATAAGCATGATTTTTCCCAAAATCACAAATGGCGAAAGTATGTTCAAACTCTACACCACAAGTGGCCTAAGCTAATAATTGACTGAGGGGGTTGAGTATTCTTCCAACCTTGAGTCACCTTCTTTGATTGCCTTGATGCTCAACAAGTCGCACTTCCCAAGCCTTGCATTCTTCACTACCTTGCCTTGATTGCCTTTGATAGCCCTTGCTAGAACTATAAAAATCCAATGTTTAGACCAATTAAGCACTTTGATATATACACCTTTAAGGGTCCTCTCGCCTTTGGCCCAAATTTCTCCAATGCCCCCTTTCTTTCCTAGTCCCAACAATGGGTCAACCTCAATTTTTTTTAAAATCTAAAAATCAACACGTTCTTAAAAAATCTGTTGAGGTCACGTAATACTCTTAAAGAGCTTTCTAACGAGCTGTAGAGCTCAAAAAATGGACTTCGAATGAAAAATATATGAACGTTCAGGCCCTCGGGGGTGGAAAGTGACAAATAGGTTTTTCTTCAAATATGAGCTAAGGGGTCTCCAATGAGCTTAGTCACCCAAAATTTCTCTCAAAATAACCTCAAAATTGCCCCAAAAATCAATCCCTAATTTTGTCGTTTGGGGTGGACAATCGCGATGGTCTGAGATAATCGCGATTGTCTGGGAGTATCGTGATGGCTCAAGTGAACCATCGCGATGGTGTGGCACGATTGTGATGGTCCGATAGTGTGAGGCATCGCGATGGTCTAAGATGAAGCATCACGATGGTCATGCGGCACGATGGCTTGAGCCAATCGTGATGGCCCAAATTTGAAGTGTCGCAATGGCGTACCTGGTACATCGTGATGGTCTATCTTGACACGTGGCAGGGGATCATTGCGATGGCGTGGGCCAATCGCGATGGTGTGGGGTCGACGGGATCGTCGTGATGGTCGGTGATCGGCGTGATGGTTCAAGTGAACCATCGTGACGGTGTGAGACCATCGCGATGGTCCGGTCAAGCCGTCGCGATGGCGTGAACCAATCATGATGGTGTGATACAATTGCGATGGCGTGAGCCCATCGTGATGGTCCGCCAAACTGATGATTTTCAAAATGCAACTGTGGATTCGTGCAAGCGCAAGGATCGCCAAAAATTTTGACTTTCTCAGTCCATCGTGATGGTCTGACATCTACGGAAAATTCTGACAGAGAGTGGATTTCTCACCTTTTGGAAGCTTTCCTGCTGCTCTGGAGCACTATACCTGCAAGAAAACTCAAAAACACACATGCACATACAAGCACAAAAGCTCTCTCTCTCGCATGCGCAAATGAGGGGGAATGAGGAGGATAGGTGGATATGATGAATTTTTTCATTTTTTTAGAGTGGGAGAAGATGATGCAGTGGTGAAGAAGGAGTGTAGAGGAGATGAAAAACACAAAAAACTACTTAAAAACAACAACAAAAACTGAAATTTTTACCTTCCAATGCCACTTCTTGCTATACTCTTACGATCACACATTCGTCCTAGACTCAATCCCTGACAACGACGCCAATGGTAGGTGCCACGTTTCACCTCCTTAATGTCAATCCGGGGAAGAGATAGGAGTGATATGAAGATCGTGAACCCGAGATGTAGTGAGAGTGAAGGTGAGAAGCATAGAGATGCACACACACATACACACACACATGTAAGAGACAAGAAAGTCACAATGGAAGATAGGAAAATAGACTATATTACTCAAGATCTCACTTACAAGCTCATAATAGCTCTAAGCTCACACTAGCCAACCTAAAAAATGAGCTCTCTAGCTCTCTTTATAGATTTTTAAACTAGTTTTGACCGGTTTCACATCTAGTGTCCGGCATAGTTAAAAAATAGGTTCTAGGTACTATTTAGAGGTCTAAAACAGGTCTAAAAATAACCAAAATTGGTAGGCTCATTCTACCTAAGCTCTTCAAGCTCGACGACTCCTCGGCTTGCACAAAATCGAGCTACTAGTTACAAAAGTGGTTGTTCTATGTTACATATAATACAAGAGTGATGACAATCACTGTTGAGAGTTTTGAAAAGTATTATAAAACATATTTCTTTTGAAAAATATCCACTTGGCTCCCCACTACTTCATTATAATCCGCCTTCACATACTTCCTCGTCGTCTGTGCCTCTGGCTACTGCAAACAACATGATATGTATGCAAGTCCATTGGCTCATATGAGACATAGATCACATCGACAGCTTCGATGTTGGCACTGTGGTCATGAGGGTCATATTCAATGATGTTGCTTCAGGCAGATGTGACGACGACATCAGAGATATGCATGTGATGCAGGTCAAATAGTGGTTTCAGGAGAGTCTATGACAGTTGATTATGCTCGTGATGGTGATATCACTTTCTCGTATGATCATCTCAGGATTCCTCTTGTTCATTGGATAACACACATATAGATTGGTTGCTTGATGCATTAGATGGTTTTCATGTTACTCCACATCATGAGTTGTTTTATCGATTCTCAGGTGAGAGTCGTGGATGTGTGCACTTGCCTGATGGTACGACATATGACATTGAGGGTGCAGGAGATGTATGCCTTATGCTACCTAGTGGAGCATCACTTATACTCAGTATGTTATGTGCTTTCATTCCCTATGAGCTTGATTTCAGTTAGCCAGTTACGAGAGAGCATATATTATGCATTCCTTGGTGAGCATCATTTTCAATTGCAGTTGAGACAGCTTATGCTTGTCAGAGGTGCTAGGATTGGGCATAGGTATCCACTACAGGTACTTCATGTGAGAGACAATCTCGTCTTAGTGGGAGTTCAGCCTTATGTGCGATGTGAGACTCTTCATGTCTCATTTTGTCTACTTACAGATAGGTCTATTGATATTCTTGATGCACATGTATGGCAGGATTCAAATGCTCACATGGATGCATATGTAGAGCATGTACAAGAGAGATCATTATGTGGGTTCGAGGCTCCCATGCATCTATTCGTGTCTCTTCTCTCTTCTCTCTTGCTCCATCTCCTCCTTCCTCTTCTTGTTCTGCACACCAAAGCCCTTCAACTATATCTTTGATGTTCAAAAATTTGAAGATCATTTCCCCTATTTTCTTCCAAATTAATGGATTCCTACACACATGAGTCTAGATCATGACATCTTTTGCAGTAGACCATAGTCCTCAATTGTGCATTATTCAATCCTTCTATGAATAGAGGCACTGTTTTAGGCATGGATGGTTTTTCATTACTAAGACATCTTCCTAAGTATTGTTTGAATCTTCTTGCTATTTCTCTTACACTTTCATTTTCATTTTGTTTGAATGTGTGGATTAATGTAGTAGTGCTATGTTTAATCCTTGTCTTAGAAAATTCCCCAATGAATCCTTCCATAAATCCTTCTATGTCTATAAAAATCCTTCATTTATTGTTTTTCATCCCTAAGACATCTTCCTAAGTATTGTTTGAATCTTCTTGCTATTTCTCTTACACTTTCATTTTCATTTTGTTTGAATGTGTGGATTAATGTAGTAGTGCTATGTTTAATCCCTGTCTTAGAAAATTCCCCAATGAATCCTTCCATAAATCCTTCCTTAATGGCAAGAACCAAGTCAAAGCTGGTCCTGATAGAGTTAATCCAAAGGCTTAAAATTGAGTTTTATAATCTTGAATCCCTATTGCACTAAGGATTTGTTTATATTCATCCACATGATAATGAGGATCTGCAAATCCATCATATTGGTTCTTCATGCATTTAGCTACCTGGTAAGGTCTCATGATTTTCCTAGTGTTATTCCATTCTTGTCTTCTTCTTATAAGAAAGTCTTGCATAGCCACTCCCTCTCTTAACAAGGGATTAGGTGATGTCTATTGTCTTCTTCCCTCTGTGGCTCGCAAAGCTTTCTTATGAAATTTTGCGTATGAATAGCTTTGAAGCACAGGCGGAGATTCGATCTAGTCTCCTATGATGTGCTTCCATAGTTCATACACTGTTGTATCCAGCTCGAGGGTGATAGTCAGATGATCGTAGCAAAAGGGCAAGTTGGAGTAACTCAATCGATTAGAGCATGCGTGCTGTTGTGTTTAAAAGCGGAATCAAACTACGATAGCCATGGAGAGATGGAGAGATCGTATCCTCTTAATCCCTGCCTGCGTCTGTATCAGAGATTCAATTTGTATTAATAATAGTTCTTGCACATACCATTGTGAGCGCAAAGAAGGAGATAGAATGTAGATAGTTCCACTTATTCGATTTTAGAATTAGATCTCTGAGCATCCTGTACAAATATATTCGCAGTAACCACATCGTTGTCTGCTTGTTGATTAAATGTTTTTCATGGATAAAATTAGACTGCTATATGGATCCTACAATCTCCCGCTCTAAAGATGAGCATGCTTGATGATTATTGTCTCCTACTCAACCTATCCAAATCATGCCAAGCTATCAAAATGGCCCCAAGTAAAACTAGATATCTCGCAAGCAGAGCTAGAATCGAACATGGGTTCTCACGATCGCAAGCAGAGTTAGAATCAAACATGGATTGTCACGAGTTCCAAGTACACACATCTGTGATAACCAACCCACCAATTTTCTTGCTTGTCTAGTGTATTCCACTGAAAGGGAAGGGACTTAAGATTGGAATTGGAGTTCTTGCTAGAAGAAACTATTGCTCGATTCACGTGAGCTACATATATAGATATTGCATCTATATTCTTCTAATCCAAAGAGAAGGGTGAGCAAAAGCCATGCACCTGGAGATCTCAAGAATGAAGAATCGTTCTTTCCTGAAGATCAATGGAGGACATAGCTAATTGCGAGATAAGTATTTTCCAAGTTAATGATTGGTTTCAATATTTGTTTTTTGCTCTCTGCTTTCATGTAGGATGCATTTTTTAACATTGAAGTATGGTAGTAAACTTCATTCTTGATAATCGTGATGCAAATCATTGAAACCTACATGAAAGGGCATAAATATATTGAAACACTCATTAAACACAAGCATAGGCATGCATCTACAAAAGAATGTTTGTGCATTTCTCCTTTCAAAAGAATTTTTTCTGCACAAAACACATTTTCTTCTTGCTTTTAAACGATAGTTAGTGCTCAAGTTTATGCACATGAACGCTTACATATTTTTAAAGAAAAGATAGCAAGTAGAATGTTTCTGCATGGATGATTGGAAACATGCATTTTCAAGCTCGAGAATCGCTTGATTTAGGTTTGATGCATGAAAGGAGAATGCCAACACGTGCATGCACTCACATGCATTTGCATGCAAGAACAAACATTTTTATATGTATGATTGTTGGTTAAATAGTTGAATATTTTTAAGCACTTTTCTGAGGATGAGAAAAGTATGCTTGGTTTTGTTTAAGCTAATTAGAGCTTAAAGAAGAAACCCAAGTCAAATTAATCTTTGGGAATCAAGATATCTTCCAAAAGATATGTCAAAGTAATCTTTAGGAATTAAGCTACTTCCTAAAAGTTAAGCCAATAAAGGAAATAGCCTAGTTAACTATTTCCTTAGTTAAAAAGGAATATCTTTTGGACAAGCAATAAAGCCTTAAGTCTTGTTCTTGTTCAATAGTCAAGATTCTTTTAGAGAGATTATTCCAGTAAAACTAAGGATTCCAAGGTGAATCATTGGACTAGAAAGCAAAAGATTCCAAGATGAATTGCTGGCTTAGTATTACTTGATTCCCTGATAGGAATCTAAAGTCCTTGAAAGAAAAATCTCCCTCGATGTGAGACTATAATCTTTCAAGTAAGTTTGATAGCTAATAGTTCCCAGCAGTTCTCAAACCATCAGTATTGGTACTTAAGTCCAAATATTGATATAAACTAAAGGTGTATCAAAGATTCTTAGCTTTGGAATCTGAGGGGCATCAATGTATGCCTAGACTTGAGACGGGAAAAGATCTCTAAAAGCCCATGGCTAAGCAAAGACGCTTTTGTTAGTTTAAGAGATCTTAATAATAAAGACTAAGTCTTTATTTTAGTTGCAAGATCAACCAGACTTGATCAAGCTTGGCCATAATTGTCCAAGAATGTGCGATTGGAACTACTCTGTTGATTGCCCAAGTATTATTAATAAAATTCACTCAGGTTCCATCTATTCAATGGAAAATTTTGAAAAGAGTAAGTTGTTCCAAGTTTGAACAGAGTGAAGAAATTCCAAGAATGTAGTCTGCAACCATGAAGACGGTCCTTAAGTCTGTGGAAGGTAAAACATAATGTTTGCCTATCCTTAAAGGGATTTTGGTACAAATCCATAAAGCATGAGTGGATGCTTAAGACTTAGGCAGTAGAGAGATTCCTATATAAAGTCCCCGGGGTAGGTACCTAAAGCATCAGTAAAGAAAGGAATCTAAAGGCAAGAAGTCAAAAGCTCTTGTCACTACAAATTGGTCAAGGATAAACAAATTGAACTTGAATTTGTGAAAATTCAAGTACTTAGAATTTTGATTACTTTTTATTTGAAAACCCTAGCAAAGAAGGATGGATATTCCATCAAATAGGTTTTCAAGTTCCCCAAGGAAAGCACAAGATCATGAAACGATCATGTGAAGGGATCAAAAACCTAAAAAATCTAGTTAGAAGTAATACCTGAAACTTCAAATCTCTTGAAAAGAATTGAAGTAAGAAGGTACTCTATCAAGAGATGTTTAGACTTTAGGATAAGTATCACCTGCACATTAATGTGAATATAAAATAGGGTGGTATGGGACACTAGATTTTATACTCAGATTGATGTAGGAAAGATGGTATGGGACATCGGATCGTGGATGATAATTATCTTTTAGTCCTAAATTGGATCTTGAAGTTAGTTTGATCCTCAAGGGAATTAAAACTTTAAAGAAAGAAGTTTAATTTCAAGAAGGGTAAAACTAGTAACTCAAGATATTTCAAGATAACTTCAAGATCAAGGAAACAGAAGATATGAAGTAAGTAACTTCCAAGATCTTCTTGGAACACTTTAAGATAAAGTGTTGTTAATTCAGAAATATTTCATAAATTTCTGAAAAAAGTTGGACTTTGAGTTGATCTTTTCAACCAAGGATTTGGTTGACTAAGTCAAGCACCAAGTTCCTAATGTAACTTGGTAAATTCACTCCTTTGACTCCAAGAAATGCACAAGAAATGCATTCCCAGGAAGGAGTCAAAAAGACTGAATATGACCTAAACTTAGTCTCAAGTGAAGCATTATTTGAATACGAAACTCATCAACAGAACCTCAATGGGCCGACACACTGATGTTGGTTACCACACGAGTATCTTGTGGTTGGATGATGTTTTCGAGTTGCTTTGAATCTTTTTGAGAATCCAACTTGTTTCTCTTAAAGATAAAGAAAATGCTTCAATACCTTGTTGAAACAGATCTTTGAGAAGTTAAAGTCCTGAGTCATCTAGACTTTGAATCATAGCAAGTTTATGTATCTTCGAAGTTTGAATTGGTTGAACAGAGTTTTAGTTCTTTCTTTCTGCTTCCTGAATCTTTTGGATTTGACTTAGATATGGTATCTGATTCTTTTCATAAAAGTCAAGGGTTAGGCAGATAGGACCAGGTAACTAAATTAAACATCCTAGATAGATGTTTTGTACAAGAACTTTTTCAAACATTGAAAGATGATAAGTTCAAGATTGACTTATTCATTTGGGTTTGCTTCAAGTTAAAACATAAATGATTTCCTAGAGTCCAGTATACTGTAGAATAGAGAAGTTAGGAATTCTCATCAGATTGACAATTCCCAAGAACTTTCAGCTAAAGTCTTTGAGAAAAGTGTCCTAAGTTGGACAATTTTGATTTTGAATTGGAATTGGTCAAGTTATAGTATGGTTGACTCAAAGTAAATGGTAAACTTTCTCCTGCAGTTTACATAGGATTTTTTTATTTTTAACTCAATTAGGACAAAGTAGTCCTCTAGTCGAGTGAAAAAATCAAGTAATTGTTGGCTAGGGGTAAACCATTGTACAAACATCCAAGTTAGATGTTTGAGACAACCAAACTTCAAGTTTTCCAAACCAAATTTAAAGTCAATCAAGACTTCTCAAAGTTTTACAAGGGATAAGAATCCCGCCTTTTGTCCATGCACTAGTCATGCCCATAAATGGACTAGTAATTCGAATCCACCCAGTTCACATGTTTGTGCCTAGATCGCACATCAAGAAACTGTGAATTGGCCAAGTATGATTTTAGATCCATCCTTATTATTCATTCACTACTTTGAACTTTGACTAGTTTTTCAAAGTGCAAAGCGAGACAGTGTTTTGAATCATTTGGGCAAGAATGCCACCACAGAGATGAGACATGTTCTTCTAGTTCTAGAACATGACCATGTTCTTTCAGTTTTAGAACATGAGGCTCGGGGGTTTCCTACAATAGATATATAGCTCTATTTTCGGGGATGAAAATATTTTTCCAAGGGGGGAAGAATG
The DNA here is from genome assembly GCA_020310875.1 of Ceratopteris richardii. Classification (NCBI taxonomy): domain Eukaryota; kingdom Viridiplantae; phylum Streptophyta; class Polypodiopsida; order Polypodiales; family Pteridaceae; genus Ceratopteris; species Ceratopteris richardii. The sequence goes on from CM035408.1 coordinate 202,822,413, forward strand.
TAATAAAGTAAGTCTATGATCCAAGGGTCCGATCAGCTTAGACAGATATGAAATCAGACATCGTTTGGTCATCCGTGTGTATGACCAAAGCTCTCGAGTTTAGACTTACTAGGAGGTCATGTGCTCTTGTGAACAAGTGACCCACTTCGCTTAGTGGTTAAGACTCAAGGATGTGAAGGAGGAGGTCTTGGGTTCAATCCCCATAGGGGACATGGGGAGAGTATTTTGCCCAAAGAGATCTAGAGCCTTCTAGAAGCATCCACTTAAGTTAACTCGAGTTAACTAGGACACTTGGCGCACATGTAGCTACATGGTTGACACATGGATGGTTAGTATCCACCTGCCCAAGATGGCAGTCCCCTGGAGAGAGCTATATATAGAGGCTTTTGGTTGGGAGGAGAGTCATCTCTCTAGCATGTGGTGGTCGTAATCCTTAGTCTGTTGCACTGTACATGGGCACTTTTTACTCTAGTGCTGGATAGAGGTTTTTTCCCCATGTTACCACATACATGATTCACTCATATGTGGTGGTACTTTGTACTTAGGGATATTATTAAGCTTTTACTTCAGTTAAATTCATCATCAATAGAGAGAGCTATTCCAGCCATCCATCTTCTTCGTGTGTCTTGCTACATTTGTGCTCCTTGTGTGTGCTTCTTGTGTGTGTCTCACACTTCTACACATACCCAACACACACACTCTCTCTCTCACTCTCACAGAATGAAGAAAAATATTATAACTCCTCTTTTTATATTCCCTGCTCACAATCACGACTTTCACTTGTTTTCATGAATTTGTAATTTTTATCTCTTAAATTGAACCTAATCTCACTTTACTCCTCTTTGTAAACAAACGATTTTCATTTTTTTTAGAAATTTGAAAGCTCTTACCACTTCTAGAAAATCACGATGTTTTGCTGAAAATCGTGATTTTATGTTTCACCTTGATTTTTGCAAATTATTCACTTTTTTTTGGTTCAAAGTCTTCCTTGATTTTTCATCACCACTTTTTCACTCCTTTGTTCCCTTCCAACAAAAAATTAGTGAATTTTCCAAGACAAAACAATATAGAAAAATAAATTCCTTATGATTTTATTTTTCTTGATTTTCTTGACCCTTTGAATTAGTTGTAATTCATTGATATATGTGCTAATAAGACGATAAAGAAGGCTGAAAATATTGTAACTTGAAAATAGAAAGCAACATGCAACTCTTTAATTCTCAATATAAATAAAGTGAATGAATTAATCTTATAAAAATAGAACACACTCACCTTTTCATCCTTGCACACTTGATGAATCAAAATGAATTTGAAAAAGTGTTTGTTACCATCAACTTGAAAGATCCAACAAAGGTCCAAAGCTCCAATGGATGAAAGCTTTGCTTACATCCCGACAATGGTGCCAAAAGATGTTTATTATTCTTTGGAGTTCGCATCTCCAATCATCATAGCATAAAAAGGTAACAACTTGAACACCTTTATTTGTCAATCTGAAAGTATACTAAGACCACAACCCCTTCTTGATTAATGGATTCCAAGAATTGTCAACAAAATCAGCTCCAATAGAGATTTCATGAAAAGTTATAAGAAATACTAGGGTTTCTTGTAATTTGAGTTAGCAATAAGCTTTTGAGATGATTCATGTGCCTAATTCATGTAATTATTCATGTAGATTAGCAATCTAACGTCAAAACTAAATTTCAGTACCTGTATCATGAAGACGAGACAATCACGATTATGATGGATTGCACACAGTCATCTTCCACAGCATTTATCAAGATAATGGAGACTTTTTATGAAGGAAAGAACTCATAATAGCATGAAACACTCAAAGAATAGCTGATTAACAAAACAAATCCAAGGAACAATCCAAGGAACCACTGAGAAACTAATCAACAAATCACCATGAAAGCCAAGTGATGAGATTTGGAGAAGAAGCTAAGAGCTCTCAAATTCTCATTAGAAATCAAGTACAAATGAACAACCCTAAAAAATAAGTCACAAATTGACTTATATACCTTTCCAAGTGTCCTAATTCACACTTGAAAATTAGGTCCACTAGACTTCTAGAGTAATTTTCTATATATTCAAGAGCTCTAAAAATCATAAAAAATTTATATAATTTAATTTTTATCATGGAGAAGACTCTTCTTCATTTTTACATCCATCCAATCCTTCTATAATACAACAAACCTAATTTTACAATTTATTTTTTGTCCAAAAAGTGTCTTCTTACACCTAATCTCTCGTTTAGACTTGAATTTGAAATGAACAACTCAGGTACCCTCTACCTTTGAGACCCCCTCATCCTTCATTGGCTTAACTCTAGGTTTTGAATATGGACTTCACAATCCAAATTCCAAAGCGTTTCCCATTACGGTTTTGAATTTGAACTTCATAATCCAAAGTCCAAAGTGTTTAACATTATGTTGTAGATCTTTGACAAGACATAATGTTTCCCTTCTTGTATTCACACAAGGAGATTCCATTGAATAAAGCCTCCATTGTTTCCGTTTTATATATGAATAGATGGATCTATGAAAGAATTTGCTACTTCTTTGGCATCTAGATGAAATTTAGGTTTTTTTTTTCATTTATAAGAGAAACATAAATATTTGTTTTCTATGCATGTTAAATGAATCGGTTGGGCCATTCACCTTTGGCATGGGGGTGAGAGTTTGATTCCTTGGAGTTGTGGAAGCTCCCCATACCTTGATAAAGCTAGGATGGATGTCTTCGAACTTGTTGAACTTAAAAAAAAAAGACGAAGTTAGGCCAAAGTATAATCTTCCTTTGCTTGAATTGATTGAAGGAACAACTTTACAAGTGAATGGGCATAGTACCCATGGGACCCCTTGTATCCCACAAAGAAGAGGTTAGACTTCCTAAAGGCAACATGAAGAAGGACAACCCAAAGGCATCTGGTTTAATACTGCTTGAAGGCATTACATTGGCCATTTTAAGAGAAATTTAATCTTTTTTTTTCATATCTAAAAGAAACATTGTCCGTGCATGTTAAATGAATCGGTTGGGCCTTTCCCCTCTCGCTTGGGGGCGAGAGTTCGATTCCTTAGAGATGTGGAAGCTCCCCATACCTTGATAAAACTAAGATGTATGCCTTCAAACTTGTCAAACTTGATTGGCTTTTGAGCAATCTTCCTCATGTATTCGACCTTCGAACCCGTTATTTCTTTTCTCTCTTTTTCACAATGAGAGAAGTCCCATCAGTACTATGCTCGCTTTCTGTTGTATCTTAACAATTAATTCAAGTATAATCCAAAAGATTAAGTCTACTAGGAACTATCCAAGCTGGTTGGTTGGGTGGTTGGGCCTTTCACCTCTTGAGGCGGGGGCGAGGGTTCAACCCTCACTGGTAACATGTAAGGAACATGTTATCATGGAAACTTGTATCTTGTGGCTGATGTGCCATCGTTTGTCCTATCTCGCGGTAGTTGTGACCGTAGTCTAATCCAGCTATGTAAACCCCTCTTCTTGTGAGATAAGGGGAGTCCCATGGGTACTATGCCCTTCCTTGTAGAGTTGCAATTTCAAAGTTAAAGTCTGAAAGAGTAAGCCTCGGCTGAACCTCCATTTTGAAAAAAAAAGTCTACTAGGAACTGCCTTAATATAAAAAGACTTATTTGTCATGTTTCCAGTGTGAACAGCCTTTGGCCAGTTCGGAGGTTCGAAGTTCGAACTATAAAAGTTTCGCAGGCTGCATGATCATCTTCCCGTTCCGGCATCGACAGGTCGGGAATCGGGATTCGGGAATCGGGCTCTTCAGACTGGAGCGCGAAGATTACGCTTCGAGATTCCTACTCGAGAGTCGAAAGACAAGAAAAACACGAAAGAGTTTCTGCGAGTCTCCATGCAGCCAGCAGGGGCATCAACCATAGCCATAGTCACGCACTCTCATCAGAAAACGTATGCTGACTCCATTAAAAACAAAGGTAACCTCTTTACTGCTCCTGTTTTTTCTAGCTGTGGCGGTTCTGGTAAAAACAAGGGTTTAGAGGGAGTTGAATGTTCGGAAAACCCTCATCGTCTGCTTGTGGAAGACATCCCAAGCGAAGATGATGAAGAAGATTCTTTCATTATTGACAGATCCTCCCTGGATAGTTGGCAAGAACACCTGTTGGGTAGGGTTGTGATAGGACTGTGTCACGGTCCAAGACCGCCGCATGATGTGCTCAAAAATTGGATAAAATCCCACTGGGAAGCTAGAGGGTTAATGGTTAAACATATACAGTATTGTCCAAACAACTTCTACCTCTTCTTTTTTGAGGAGGCTAACAGCGCCTTACAGGTTATTAGTGAAGCCCAATGGCTTATCAGAAATGTCCCCATGTCTTTTTTCAAGTGGCATGTTGGTTTTAACCCCAAGGGCCCAAAGCCTACTAAGATTCCTGTTTGGGTTGAATTCCCTGAGCTTCCTATAGACTTTTACCCATGGATTGAACAAATTGGGAATATGATTGGTAGAGTTTTAGGCCAAAAATCCAGAAATAGTATCATAAATACCAAATGGGACCCCCAAGTGTTAATAGAAATAGATGTGTCCAAAGAGATCAAGACTCAACTAGCTATCAAGGATTCTCAGGGTAAGAAGTTACACACCCAAAGGATCACTTACCGGAATTTACCTAACGCATGCTACAATTGTTATAAACAGGGCCATTTAATTCGGGATTGTCCCCTCATCGTCTCGCGAAATGAGGAAGGTAATCATGAAAAACAGGGTTTGCAGTCTGCTACTAATAATTCCCCCAATGTCCCGGGTAAAAAGCATGTTCAAAAACCTAAAAAAAAGTCTTTTAAGTCAGATAACCCATACGATATTTTGCTAGAAAACATATCTAATCCTTTTGATGACAATAACTTTGCAGGAGGAGATCCTTCTGCTGAGGAACAGAATGAGAACACTGATCCCAATTTGGATGTTGCAGGTATTTCCAAAACCGCTCAGGCAGGTAATGATGACCATCGTTCTACAGGAAACTGGAAGGTTATTGGAAAAAAAAATAAGGTTATTCATGAATCAACTTGTATAAGGGATAACCCTTGCTTCTCCCAACAGAATAATGATGTGCCCAAGCCCTCTATTGATCATTTCAGTAAGGAACTAGATGCGATGGATCAAGATTCTATTAATTGCATGAACGAGGAAGGGGAACACCGTGAAATTGTTCCCATGTCTCAGGATGTGGTCTCTATCACTGATCACATTAATGCTAATAAGCCTAAAAGGAAGGAAGCTGTCAGGTTATCTGCCTCTGCGCCCAAACCGACTAAAAATAGTCGTAAATGATTTATCCGTTTCTGATGTTTGATCTTAAAATTATATCTCTTAATGTGAAAGGGTTGACAGATGTTGTCAGGCCCAAAATGATTAATTGCTGGATTAAGTTACTTCCCATCATTCCTGATATCTTCTGCTTACAGGAAGTTAAAGTAGGTGGAGATACGTTGCGTTGGCATCTTAACATTCTTGCCCCGAATTTCACTTGGTTTTTCACCAGCCACTTTAGTGGCAAAGGTGGTGCAGTTGTTGGTCTGTCAAGTTCTATTTCCATGTCTTTTAAGGATGTTGTTCTTAGCAACTCCCATCAGTGGTGTGCTGTCAAGCTGGGAGTCCCGTTTAATTGCACTATTATTTCTGTGTATGCTTCTAATTTGTGTACTGAAAGGAAAGCCTGCTGGGAAGAATTATGTTCCTTTGACAGTCCTGTTACTGTGGCAGGGGATTTTAATATGGTTACTGCTGTGCAAGATAGATGGGAAAGAAAAGGGGGCTGTATTTTTGGCTCTGAAAAACATTCTTGGTTTAAACTATGTAATCACCTGGATTTATCTGACCTTTCTTGTAATTCGGGCTTTTCTTGGTCTAACAAACAAGTTGGGGAAAACTATAGAGCGGCTAGGCTGGATAGATGCTATGCGAGTTCGGGATTTGCCCAAGAATGTTGGGATATTAGTAGCAAGATTGATCACTCCCTGCTAGTGTCGGATCATAAACCCCTTTTTTTAACTTTCAGAAAAGGCTCTCCTAACTATAGATCTGGTCGGCCTCACATTGACTATAGTCTTCTCAAGATTCCTAGCATTATGAACCGTACTAAAGTTATCATCGCCCACTACTTTAAGGTTTTTAGTTCCCCTTCTACAGCGTGGGAGCATGCGGTTCAGGAGATTCAAAAGCTTTTCACTACCTATAGAAAGCAAGCTTTAGATCTGAGGTCTCAGAGGAGACTTTCTCTTATTAATCAGCTTAAAGCCTTTGATGTTAACTCAAAAGAGTATCTTGAATGCTCTGTGAGATTGAGTAAAGAGAGGTACCTGGAAGCTAGGAGCTCCCTTTATATTTCAAGAGAATTCTGGAGTGAGAACTTAGATCGGAACAATAAACACATGTTTGCTCTTATGAAAAAGAGGAAAGTTAGGGACTTTGTCCCCCCTATTAAGAAAAGTGACGGGAAGTTCACCTCCAATATGGAAGAGACTCTGCAGGAAGCCAAGAGATTCTTTATGGATGTTTTCTCTGTGTCTCCCAAGTGGGGGGAGGACATCCAGAGGGCCAGAGCAACTATTGCTTTAAAAAGGAAAAAAATGATTCCTGAGTGCCTGGTTCCTATTCTGGACCTGCCCCTCACTGGTGGTGAGATCAAAGAAACTATCAATAAACTGAAACCTTGTAAGTCTCCTGGGTTGGATGGTTTACCTAATGAATTCTTTATCATTCTTAAAGATTTTCTCACTCCCTACATTCTCTTGATCTGGGAGGAAGTTTCTAGTAAAGGTTATCTCCCTTGCTCTATTAACACTGGGGTTATTAAACTTATTCATAAGAGAGGTCCCAAAGAGGACCTTAACAACTGGAGGCCCATCACTTGCCTAAATACCATTTACAAAATTTTTGCTGCTTCTCTAGCAAGGAGATTAAGCCCTTTGATGAACCAGCTTATCCTCCCTGAGCAAAAAGGTTTTATTAAAGGTAGGTTTATTCTTGATGCTATCATTTCCCTTTGGGAAGGCATGGATTATGCTAAAGAGTCGGGCCAAGATCATTACTTCTTTAAAATTGATTTTGACAAAGCCTATGATAGGATTGAGTGGGATTTTGTTCTTCAGTCCCTTCATGACTTAGGATTGGGAAGGAGATTTATTAAGTATGTGAGTACCCTTTTTGGAAATGCTTTTTCTAGAGTCTCTATTAATGGTCATATATCTTCTCCCTTCAAGTTGGCTAGATCTATAAGACAAGGGTGCCCTTTGGCCCCTCTTCTTTTTGCCATTGCTAGTGATTCTCTGGGTTGGTTAGTGAAGGATGCCCTGACTGAAGGTAAAATTAAAGGTGTTTGCATTCCCAACTCCCCTTCCCCTCTGTGTCTGCAGATGTTCGCTGATGATACCAATGTTGTTTTAAAAAATGATACTCAATCCCTAACTAAGTTTCTGGAATGTCTGGATGTTTTTTGCCTGGCCAGTGGTTCCAGGGTCAACCACAGTAAAACTGGCTTCAAAGCCTCTGATAATTCTACTCCTGTCATTATTTCCCAACTTGGGTGCAGTATGATAAAAGAAGGTGAGATTTTTAGGCTTCTTGGGATTCCAATGGGCTTCAATGTTTCTTTCGGTCAAAGGTGGGATTGGGTCTGTGACAAATTTAAAAAAGGTATGGCGGTGTGGTATGATTCGAACTCCTCCCTTCCTCATCGTTCTTTTATTCTCAATCATTATCTTTTACCTAAACTTGTCTTCTTCCTGTCTTGTTGGACTCCGTCCAAAAATCAGCTTAAACAGGTGATCTCGATGGCCAAAAGATTCTTATGGGGGGGTTCTGCCAACAGAAAGAAAATTGCCAAAGTTCCTTGGGATATCTGTTGCATGAATAAAGAAAAAGGGGGTTTGGGGCTGAAATGCCAAAAAAAAATGGCTGACACCCTGTCAGCTAAATGGATTCTTA